>JAJIBD010024006.1:0-105492 GCA_021461705.1 Cryptotis parvus
TTGGCCCACCACCCGGCAGAACCTCACAACAAGCCAGACGACCCCCACCCACTCCCATGGGCGCCGCCATTTTCCACATTGGACTTCCCTCTTCAGAACTCCACCCAGCCGACTAGCCCATCACAGCCCGGATCATCGACACCCACCCTGGAGTAGTTACTTCCTCAATCCGGCCCAGGTATGCTGGTCCAGAGACTCTCAGCCATGGGGCAGAGCGGTTCCTTGCTCCCCTGTGCCCAGCCGTTCATGAGGCAGTCGGGAGGCATGGTGGGTTCCAGCCTTGGCCCACCACCCCGGCAGAACCTCACAACAAGCCAGACGACCCCACCCACTCCATGGGCGCCCGCCATTTTCCCACATTGGACTTCCCCTCTCTTCAGAACTCCACCCAGCCGACCAGCCCATCACAGCCCGGATCATCGACACCCACCCTGGAGCAGTTACTTCCTCAATCCGGCCCAGGTATGCTGGTCCAGAGACTCTCAGCCATGGGGCAGAGCGGTTCCTTGCTCTCCCTGTGCCCAGCCGTTCATGAGGCAGTCGGGAGGCATGGTGGGTTCCAGCCCTGGCCCCACCACCCGGCAGAACCTCACAACAAGCCAGACGACCCCCACCCACTCCATGGCGCCCGCCATTTTCCACATTGGACTTCCCTCTCTTCAGAACTCCACCCAGCCGACCAGCCCATCACAGCCCGGATCATCGACACCCACCCTGGAGCAGTTACTTCCCTCAATCCGGCCCAGGTATGCTGGTCCAGAGACTCTCAGCCATGGGGCAGAGCGGTTCCCTTGCTCTCCCTGTGCCCAGCCGTTCATGAGGCAGTCGGGAGGCATGGTGGGTTCCAGCCTTGGCCCACCACCCGGCAGAACCTCACAACAAGCCAGGCGACCCCCACCCACTCCATGGGCGCCGCCATTTTCCACATTGGACTTCCCTCTCTTCAGAACTCCACCCAGCCGACCAGCCCATCACAGCCCGGATCATCGACACCCACCCTGGAGCAGTTACTTCCTCAATCCGGCCCAGGTATGCTGGTCCAGAGACTCTCAGCCATGGGGCAGAGCGGTTCCTTGCTCTCCCTGTGCCCAGCCGTTCATGAGGCAGTCGGGGAGGCATGGTGGGTTCCAGCCTTGGCCCACCACCCCGGCAGAACCTCACAACAAGCCAGACGACCCCACCCACTCCATGGGCGCCGCCATTTTCCCACATTGGACTTCCCTCTCTTCAGAACTCCACCCAGCCGACCAGCCCATCACAGCCCGGATCATCGACACCCACCCTGGAGCAGTTACTTCCTCAATCCGGCCCAGGTATGCTGGTCCAGAGACTCTCAGCCATGGGGCAGAGCGGTTCCTTGCTCTCCCTGTGCCCAGCCGTTCATGAGGCAGTCGGGAGGCATGGTGGGTTCCAGCCTTGGCCCACCACCCGGCAGAACCTCACAACAAGCCAGACGACCCCCACCCACTCCATGGGCGCCGCCATTTTCCACATTGGACTTCCCTCTCTTCAGAACTCCACCCAGCCGACCAGCCCATCACAGCCCGGATCACCGACACCCACCCTGGAGCAGTTACTTCCTCAATCCGGCCCAGGTATGCTGGTCCAGAGACTCTCAGCCATGGGGCAGAGCGGTTCCTTGCTCTCCCTGTGCCCAGCCGTTCATGAGGCAGTCGGGAGGCATGGTGGGTTCCAGCCTTGGCCCACCACCCCGGCAGAACCTCACAACAAGCCAGACGACCCCCCCCCACTCCATGGGCGCCGCCATTTTCCACATTGGACTTCCCTCTCTTCAGAACTCCACCCAGCCGACCAGCCCATCACAGCCCGGATCACCGACACCCACCCTGGAGCAGTTACTTCCTCAATCCGGCCCAGGTATGCTGGTCCAGAGACTCTCAGCCATGGGGCAGAGCGGTTCCTTGCTCTCCCTGTGCCCAGCCGTTCATGAGGCAGTCGGGAGGCATGGTGGGTTCCAGCCTTGGCCCCACCACCCCGGCAGAACCTCACAACAAGCCAGACGACCCCCCACCCACTCCATGGGCGCCGCCATTTTCCACATTGGACTTCCCCTCTTCAGAACTCCACCCAGCCGACCAGCCCATCACAGCCCGGATCATCGACACCCACCCTGGAGCAGTTACTTCCTCAATCCGGCCCAGGTATGCTGGTCCAGAGACTCTCAGCCATGGGGCAGAGCGGTTCCTTGCTCTCCCTGTGCCCAGCCGTTCATGAGGCAGTCGGGGGGCATGGTGGGTTCCAGCCTTGGCCCACCACCCCGGCAGAACCTCACAACAAGCCAGACGACCCCCCCACCCCACTCCAGGGCGCCGCCATTTTCCACATTGGACTTCCCTCTCTTCAGAACTCCACCCAGCCGACCAGCCCATCACAGCCCGGATCATCGACACCCACCCTGGAGCAGTTACTTCCTCAATCCGGCCCAGGTATGCTGGTCCAGAGACTCTCAGCCATGGGGCAGAGCGGTTCCTTGCTCTCCCTGTGCCCAGCCGTTCATGAGGCAGTCGGGAGGCATGGTGGGTTCCAGCCTTGGCCCACCACCCGGCAGAACCTCACAACAAGCCAGACGACCCCCCCACCCACTCCATGGGCGCCGCCATTTTCCACATTGGACTTCCCTCTCTTCAGAACTCCACCCAGCCGACCAGCCCATCACAGCCCGGATCATCGACACCCACCCTGGAGCAGTTACTTCCTCAATCCGGCCCAGGTATGCTGGTCCAGAGACTCTCAGCCATGGGGCAGAGCGGTTCCTTGCTCTCCCTGTGCCCAGCCGTTCCATGAGGCAGTCGGGAGGCATGGTGGGTTCAGCCTTGGCCCACCACCCCGGCAGAACCTCACAACAAGCCAGACGACCCCCACCCACTCCATGGGCGCCGCCATTTTCCACATTGGACTTCCCTCTCTTCAGAACTCCACCCAGCCGACCAGCCCATCACAGCGAGCCCCTAAGCGGCCGCTTGCGGCCGCGTTGGTTCATCAATAAAGGCTTTATTTGGAGGTGTTTATAGAGTATGCCTCCCGCACGGCAAGCCTAGCAAGCTGCTCGTGTTGTATTTGATATGCCAAATGCCAGTAACAATTATATTAGATCATTCTCATGACCTAATATAATGGTTTGAGAGCTCTTTATGTTCCTGTACCAAGCCGATGCCCTTGGCTCTACAGCATGTGACAGGACATATTGAGATATTACTGGTGCCCGCTCTAGCAAATAGATGATTAACGGGAAGATCGTGATCGTGATTAATATATTCCTTAATATAAAAAGTAATATTAAGTCTTTTTCTAAAGGCTTAATTAATGAACATGGCCAGGCCAAGCATTTTACACGCAGGATAGGAAACCAGTAAGCTCTAGAAAGCATCAAATTCATCATGACTAGGCCATGATGACTCATGAACACCTTTGTGTAAATACATTTACTGAATGCTCTGTGACTAAACAGTTGTGGGAATGTTTTCTTTATGAGGGAAAGCTGTGCAAATTCTACCCTGGTTTCCAAAAGGGCAGAGACAAACTGTGTTAAAAAACATTATATTGGTGAGTTAGGAGAGGGAAGTGTTAGGGAGAGCAACCTGTGGGAGCAATAGAAGAGGATGTAGACTTCAACAACCAGGGGGGCAAATCTTCAGTCAGACTGCAATCTTCTGAAGGGCTCCTGTGGAGGCAGACAAAAGACTTGTTCTTGTGGTTCAGGAAATTAGGACATGTGTCCCAAGCTACAGAGAAATATATTTTAGCTTGTTTAAAGAAAGCTTTCCCATAGCTAGAGCTCTTAAGTGGAACTGATTGTCTGTCAGCAACCACCACTGGGGAAAAACCAGATTCCAGTAGAGACTTAGACAGGATGGATCCTTTCTGTACCAAGGGAGAAACGCTTTCCAGTCTTTCCCACGGTTAAGCGAAAGACATGAGGACAGGACACGCATTTTCTGGTTGGGCAAGAACCAAGGGACAATAGCTGTGTGGTTCTCAGGCAGCTTTTTTCTTGACAATGACGTGGGTGATGTAAAGGCCAAGTCTGCGTGTCACAGCCAACAAAGGTGCTCACAGAGCAATGGCTCTCTGGGTCCTGAGCAGCTGTAATGTTAAGTGTCCTCCCAAGATGCTGGAGGAACACTCGAATTTCAGGTCTTTCTTGCATCCTGAATTCAACAGAAAGTAGAACTGGGTCTCTACCCATTCGGAATAACCTTTGGAATGCCTGGCCCAATGTCCACCTTGTCCTATTTACGAACATTTAATGATAAGGAGTTTGCTCTTCACAGGGCACCTTGCCACGGTTCTTGTGTTCTCTTTGTTATGATAAAATTAAAACAATAGCTAACATTTATTGAGTTCTCACCAGGTGCCAAACTACTGAATACTTTCCATGCATTGAATTCTTGCCATGACCTTGTTAAATTGGTAAGGAAATTAAGCATCATGATGTTAGAAATGTGTTCAAGTTCATGCAAACTGGTGAGTCAGTCTCAAAGTTAATACACAGATCACTCGCCATGACTTTACCCTTAAAATGTCTGGACAGTCACTTCTCCTATTGTGACCTTAAAATTTCCTCTTTAATCTTGCTTTATTATTCATTTTAGAATATAAATACCAACTTCAACCACTTCTTATATTACTAAATCACAAATTTGTGTACAAATTTTCCTAATTTTAGGAAATCATCACTTCCAAAGTTCAAAAATGTCCAGCCATATTCTAAGTGAAAATATTTTTTTAGCATAATTTTGTATGTTCCTGTTTTGGTAAACAATGCCTAAGTCTATTAATTAGTTAGTTTGTATTATATTGAGAACATATGAATGAACTTAAGTAAAAGAGATAGCCAGATAGGCTGGATAAATTGTTTGTGGGACTTTTAATTCCTGGAAAGCTAGAGTCAAAGGTGTAAAGTTGCCTTCATGGGGTCCTGAAATGGTTTTTATAGCTGCTACCTCTCCAATAGAAGATCACTTCACTTGTATCACTTGTCTTCCCATTGATCATTGATTTGCTCGAGTAGGCACCAGTAAAGTCTCCATTCATTGGGAATGAGGTCCATTATTGTTACTCTTTTTATCATATCGAATAGACCAAGGGTAGCTTGCCAGGCTCTGCTGTGGCTCTGGGTTCATCCCAGGGGTTCCAGTCTTTTTCTGTGTCAGACCACCAACCAACCAACAAGGGCTGAAGGGGCAGAGTCCTGGGTGTAGACAAGCCTATCACCTGTCTGCCACCTGTCAACGCAGCTGGGCACTGCAGCCATGCCTGCAACATCCAGGGGCAGAGAAGACACCTGTTTTAGTGACTTCTCTGCCCTCTTCAGCCTCCTTTGTTATGGTTAGTCTGGCTAGATTAGCATAGAGAGGCAAATGTGTGTAAATATTATCCCTTGTTCCCTCTGATTATTGTTGGTTCAAGATAATACATTTAGAATGTGATAGAGAATGGGGGTTGGGGTGGGCCTTCTAGCTGCAAGCCCCCTGACCCCATATTTTACTCTTTTATGTCTGCCTTTTCTTCTTAGTACTTGTGGTGCCATTTCAGATCTGTCCACCCAGGACTGGCTCCAGGCAGTTTGCTTTGTTTTTGTTTTCAACCATACCAGATTTTTTTTTAATCAGGGCTTCCTAGTGGCTTTGGGCTCAGGAATCACTCCTAGGTGTGCTAGGGTGGACCTCATGCAGTGCTGGGGATAAAATCAGGGTTGCCCACATGCAAATCACAAACCTCAACCGTTTTTTCCTTTCCCTATTTCTCTGACCCTACTTCCATTTTAAATATGCATTTATCAACCCAAAATGGGAATCGTATCCAGGGTTTTCTTTTTCCACTATTGGTCTTAATTCTGATTTATGAGAGTCCTAAGAAAAATTCTTGAAAATTTTTATCTTCAAAACTTACATTGAAGTATCAGAGTAGCTCCTAAATTTTGGTTTATTTCCTATTGCCTCTCATCTCCAGTCTCTTGAAAGGCTCAGCTAGAATACTTTATATTTATTTAGATATTTATAGGTTGGTCACTCTTTCTTGAAATAACCTATTTTGTAACACAATGACAATTGTTCTAAATGGGCTGATAAAGCCTATGTAGCAGTTCTACAGGAACTCTTTATTAAATTTTGGTTATTTCCTATTCCATCTCTTCCCCAATCTCTTGGAATGCTCATCTAGAAACCTTTATGTTTATTTAGATATTTATAGGTCGGTCACTCTTTCTTGAAATATCCTACTTTGTAACTCGATGGCAATTGTTCTAAATGGGCAGACACAGCCTATGTAGCAGTTCTCAGGGATCCCTTTACCCAGTAGCTGCTTTCTCTCTTTTCTTTTCTTTTTTGCTTTTTTTTTGGGGAGGGGGTCACACCCGGCAATGCTCAGGGGTTTCTCCTGGCTCTGCACTCAGGAATTACTCCTGGCGGTGCTCGGGGACCATATGGGATGCCGGGATCGAACCCGGCCTGGCACAGGCCAGCCGCTGCAAGGAAAATGCCCTACCCGCTTGCTATCGCTCCAACCCCATCTAGTAGCTGCTTTCACACAGGTTTTAATCTTTCCAGGGGATGGGACTAGAAAGACTGTAATCCCTGCTCAGAAGACATGAGTTATTTCCCAGCTCTGCCCAACATAGTTATCACTTAACCTGTATGAACCTGAGTTTAATCAACTGAAAACTGATTTTTCCAGTTGATAAAGAAAACAGATTCTTGCCCTGCCAGCCTCTAAGAATGGTTGTGAAGATAAAATGAAACGATTGGCATGTAGATTTAATAAATTATGAAATGCCGTAGACATTAGAGCAGCCACAACTCAAAGTTACCCTTTGAGTAACTATGAACGCAGAGCATCTTAGAGTTTCCCAGAAAGTATCAAATTGGAAAAAGTGGCATATGGATAAGATTTGATGATACTAAAATAGTTTATCTTGAGGAAGTCTACACTGCTCTAGTCATTGTACTAGGCTCTGTTGAATACAAGAGAAACATGTATGGCTGCTCCTCAACAAGTACAGATTAGTGGTTATTTTTTTTTCTTTTTTAAATTTTTTATTATACCACCGTGAGATATATAATTACAAAGGTGTTCATAAAGTTCATATGCCACTGTTTCCAATTTGATGCTTTCTGGGGAAACTCTAAGATGCTCTGCATTCATAGTTACTCAAAGGGTAACTTTGAGTTGGGGCTGCTCTAATGTCTCACGGCATTTCATAATTTATTAAATCTACATACCAATCATCTCATTTTATCTTCACAACCATTCTTAGAGGCTGGCAGGTGTTCTTGGTAATACAGTATTCCAGCACCCATCCCTCCACCAGTGCCCCATTTCCAATACCAATGTACCCCACCCCTCTCCTGCCCACCCCCAGGCTGCCTCAATAGCAGGTACCCCCGTTTTCCCTCTCTTTCTCTCTCTCTCTCTCTGCATCTCTCTCCCTCTTCTTTTTACACATTGTGGCTAGCCCTGCAGATATTTAGAGTTTATCACTTAAGTCTCTTTGTGCATATTCAATGGTGAGTTTTAGTCTGCCATTTCCATTTCCCACACTTAGTAAAACACTGGTATCTATTTATATCCTATTAATGAATGCAGTCATTCTATATGTCCTTTTCCTTCTGACTAATTTCACTCAGCATGATGGTCTCCATGTCCATCCATTTGCAGGTAAATTTTATTATTTTGTCTTTTCTGACAGCTGCATAGTATTCCATAGTCTATATGTACCACAGTTTCTTTAGCCAGTCCTCTGTTCTCAGGCATTTAGGTTGTTTCCAGATTCTAGCTATTGTGAATAGCACAGAGATGAATAACGCACAGATAGTGTTTTTGCTATGTGTTTTTCGGTCTCTCGGGTATATTCCCAGGAGTGCTATTGCTGGATCAAATGGGATCTCAATATCTAGTTTTTGGAGGAATGCCCATATTGTTTTCAAAAGGGCTGGACCAGTCGGCACTCCCACCAACAGTGGATGAGAGTCCTTTTTTTCCCACATCCACCTCCAGCACCGGTTGTTCTTGCTGTTTAGGATGTGTGCCGGTCTCTGTGGTGTGAGATGGTACTTCATTGTTGTTTTGATTTGCATCTTCCTGATGATTAAAGATGAAGAGCACTTTTCATATGCCTTTTGGCCATTCGAATTTCTTCTTTTTGGAAGCTTCTGTTCATTTCTTCTCCCCATTTTTTGATGGGGTTGGCTGTTTTTTTTTCTTGTGAATTGCTTCCAGTGCCTGATATATCCTGGATATTAACCCCTTGTCAGATGGGTATTGTGTGAATATCCTTTCCCACTCTGTGGATGATTGATTGATAGCATATTGAATAGTGAATAAAATACATAGTCATTTTATTGATCTTTCAATTTACAATAATTTCCATATGTACTTCAATCCCTATGTCAGTACTCCTAGATCTTCCCAAATTACAGGAATTTACACAATATAGGGCATAGAGAAGTAGCTCCTCAAACCTGTTGCAGGACTCTAACACTACCAATTAATTTTGATTAATCAATTTGATTAATTAGTGCCATGTGATACCAATTACTACACATCTTAAATATCACCTGTCTTCCCATTGTTCATCGATTTGTTCAAGTGAGCACCAGTAACATCTCTATTCGTTGGGAATGAGGTCCGTTATTATTACCGTTTCCGGCATATTGAATACACCATGTATAGCTTGCCAGGCTCTGCCATGGCTGACTCTGGGTACATCCCAGGGGACCCAGTCTTTTTCTATAACAGACCATCAACCATCCAGGGCCCACGGGGCAGAACCCTGAGTATAGACAAGTCTTTCTCTGTCTGCCACCTGCTGACATAGCCAGGCACCACAGCCACACCTGCAACACCTGGAGGGTAGAACATCTGAAATATCAACCTATAAATATAAATTCTTTCCTCAGAGAAGATAATAAATAAGCAGTTGAATTAAATAATGCGGGATTCAATTGCAGGGTTTTTAATGAGTGTAGACATTAAAAGAGATGGCAGATAGAGTGAAGGAAAACTTTCAGTAGTATGATTAGGAAAGGCCTCTTTGAGGAAGTAAAATCTCAGCTGAGATTTGAGAATGAAGGAATAAATGGCAGTCATATAAAAATCTAGGGAAAGAGAAAAAAGACTTCTTAAAAAGAAAAAATAATGTCCGAGAACTGATGACTGGATAAAGAAAACTGTGGTACATCTACACAATGGAATACTATGCAGCTGTTAGGAAAAATGAAGTTATGAAATTTGTCTATAAATGGATGGGCATGGAAAGAATCATGTTGAGTGAAATTAGTCAGAAGGAAAGAGAGAGACATAGAATGACTGCATTTATTTACATGACATGAATATATCAGGTGGTCTTCCAAAAGTGGAAATTACCACAACGTGAGGAGTCAGAGGTTAGGTAAGACAGAGAAGGGAACATGTGTGAATAAATGTCGAAAGGGCTGATACTAACATAGAACTGAGCATTAAATACAGGCAAAAAATGCACATGATGGCTTCCAAGTGTATGTTGTGCAACCCACAATGTGTAGGAGAAGGGAAGGGAGAGAGAGGGAGAGAGAAAAGAGATAAAGAACCTGCCATTTAGGCAGGCTATGGGAGAGGGCAGGAATTGGAGACATTGGTGGTGGGAAATGGGCACTGGTGGAGGGCGGGTGCTGGAACACTATGTGACTGAAACCTCCAAACATGAACAACTTTGTAATTGCATATCTCACGGTGGTATAATAAAATGTTTAATTAAAAATATCTTATTAGATGTTAAAAAAAAGAAAAGAAAAAATAGTAATGAAATTAAACATCATAAAGTTAGGGGGAATGTTCAAGTCATGCAAACTGATGAAGTCAGTTTCAAAGATATTCTTTTCACAGACTTCAAGAAAAGAAAAATTTCACCTAGTCCATGAAAGAAGAGAGAATAGGAGTCAAAGCCCCGAAATGGGTTTGACAGGTATAAAGAACCAATGATTTTAGATCATAATGTAGGTTGCCCAAGGTAAGCCAAGGCCAGAACATGTGAAAATTAACCGTATTTTATAAGGAGCATATGTTTTGTTTCAAGTGCAAGAGGACATCCCATGGACCTATGGACCATGAGACCTATGTACCAGTGCAGGTCACAGGTAAAGAAAGGTTGAAAACCACTGTTCTATCATCTTAATGATAAAAGTTCATGCTTGGACCAGTCTGAAGGATAGGTGCTGGGTTGCCACAGATATAAAATGTTGAAGAATGATGATTTGCATAAATTGAAATATGGTTATCATGTTTACATAATGCTTTATTCAAAAAACTCTAATTGTAGAAGACAATCCTTTTCTTATTATCTCACTACTTGATCAGAAAACCTGAGGATGATTAATGTTCTAGATGTATAGATCATCTAGATGAGAAAACCCCTCACTACCTAAAATGATAAATTTCAGAGATTCTACAGGGACTTCTAAAGCTTGACCTATGAAGTTAAAAGAACAAAAAGTGTCAAATTGCAGAAGCCTTAATTAACGTTGTATCAATCTCCAAAATTAAAAAAAAACAGGCCAGAGATGTAGGCAGGATGTTTGCCTTGCATGTGACAGACGTGTTCAATCTTGGCATCCTATAGAGTCTCCTGAATTCTCCAGGGAGTGATCCCAAAAACCAAAAAGGAAAACCTTAAGTTATATAGACAAAGTTGACAAAATATTTTCTTTTATATTTTCAGATTTTCACAAAAAAACTAAGTAAGAAAGGTCAAGCTGAAGTTACAATTTCTTAACATTTTATAAGAGTGTCAGGTCTGTAAAAAACATATTATATCTGTGTTCTACAGAGCCATGAAAAGAATTATTTCAGTTATTTTGCATATAGAGAACACAATTAAAATATGTCTGATTTTTACATCCAACGCTATAGCTGGGTTAAAAGTGAAAAGTAGAGAGTCTCATTCTCCTTAGTACTCCATTTCCTCTGTATGGCGTTAAGGAAATGAAGAATTTTCTAATTTTGTCCTACTTGACTGAGGCATGCACCAGCTCTCTCCTCACATCCTACTTAAGGTACTAAGGCCACATACTCTGCCACTACCTCAAAAGGCTTTCACATAATCTGCACATTTTATCTGTGTAGAAGGAAAAGACATGCACAGCAGTTGGCAAACAGTCTTTTCAGTTAATTTTGGAATTTTAAGCACATTTAAACCTGGTTAGGAAATTATCTGTAACAGCTAGTGAGAAAAATCGAAACAAGTTCATCACAGTGAATGGTTTTTTCTGTTGTTCATTTTCTTAAAACCTCCATTTTCTTTAGTTTCCTAGAATCACTTGTAATTTGGATATCCTCAAACATAAGATTTTTGAAGTTTTTTTTTTTCATGGTGGTGGGGCTATTCTCTTGAATTGGATTGTCTAATATAGAGACAATGGTGGAAATTTCACCTATCCATAGTGTCTGATGGCTAGGTCACCTTACCCACCTTTCAGTAAACTTCCTCCAGGCTGTGCAGTTCCTGCATTATCTCCACTGTTTCCTCCTAACTTTACTCCATTTACTTACATTGATTATCTCTATCATTATCATTAGTCTGTGAGGTTTTTTGAGGACAGATTATGTCCTTTACCACTATTCTACAGTACAAAGTGTGCAATTTTTCATAGTAAGAACTCACTATAGCAATATATAACATTCACAGAGCAAGATGTGACAGGGTTAACAGCGAATGCTTTACATACTATGTTATATTATACTTTGACTTTATCTCAATCTAGTAATGCAGATGTCCTCAAAAAGTAAGCAGAATTGGGGGTAAACTAAAGAATTCGCCCCAAGTCACATAATTAGAAAACAACAGAACTTAGATTCCATACTTATATTTTCCTTGATACAAACTCTGAGTAATTCACACTCTAATCTCAGTTTCCTGTCTTTATGCCTTTGAAATTTTGCCTAAGAAATCTAGGATGGTGAGGCAAATTGAAACAAGCAGACACTTGTACAAAGGAGGTGGGACCTGTTAAACTGCCAAGCAGAGTCCACATTCTTGATGTGTGCCTTCGTATTAGAGGGCTGGCTGTTATTTTTGAGAAGGAACTAATTTCAGACCTTAAGCTAGTTCCCATCGCCTTTTAATACCAAACAAATAAACTGACTAGGAGCTGCCCATGTCCAGTATAAGGTAATCCTATTATCTCTGGGAGAAGAGAAGCAGGGATTTTTGCTACAAGTCTTTACTTGGTTTTACATATAGACTCTCTCTCTCACACACATACACACACATACTGAGAGAAAGAAAGAGAGAGAGCAGACTGAAACTATGGATAGAAATCCCCATGCTTAAACCCAGGGTGGTGCAATGCTCTTGTTATTCAGCCTTTCCCAGTAGCTGGGGAGCCGGTTCCTCTCACAACAGTGAGAGTGAAGATTTAGTAACAGTGGGAGGTGAAGGTATAATGTCATTCCCGACTTGGACATCCTAGTCTTTAAGTTATTGAAAAGTTATTGAACTGAATAAATAAAAGCCATCACAAAAAGGGTGTGTTAGAGAACTGCTAGTCATGGACTTGAGAAATCTTGTCTCTGAATTTTAGTACTGGAGCAAACTGGGACAAATATTAAAATTCTTGGATACTATTTTTGTCCCCAGTATTCGCCTCATCCTTTCTTCTTTCCCTCATTCAATCAGCTAAGCATGCTTCATTTTTTTAGAAATAAACTGATAAGAGAAAGCAAAAAAAATGTGAAAGGGGTCCCTCTGGCTTTTTGAATTTAATGACATGAATCTCAGTTATGAATAATATTTTGAGAGAATATATGATGATACTTTTTTTTCTAACTACAAGGCAAAGGATATATATACTCAAGTCTGAAAAGAAATATAGAAGAGAAGTGGTGGTTAGTTGTACAAATCATGAGTAGACTTAGCCAGAGATATCTTGAGTTTAACATGAGGACAATATTAAGTCAACATCTAGAAAATAGTGCCCATGTGAGATTGTATTATAGACCTCCAAGGCTGAGGGACCAAAGCTATTTCATGAAGATGTGAAGTCTATTATATTGCCAATAGTGAGGAGTTATGGAAAGTTGTTGGTGTCAGTGGAAGTCAGCACCAATTCTACTGCTTAACTAGCATGAGTGATGCCATTAATATTTTCACCTTTAACCTTATTTTGTTCCCATTCAGCTGACCCTAAAATTTCAAGTATTCATCAGCCAACTAAGTCACTTAAATAAAATGAAAGGACAGATGAGTGGCTAAGGGGGAAAAACTCTCACGAAAGAACTTAGGCATGAATAAATGAAATCATTTAAAGATTTTTTTTTTTGCTTTTTGGGGTCACACCCAGCGATGCTCAGAGGCTATTCCTGGAACTGCACTCAGGAATTACTCCTGGCGGTGCTCGGGAGACCATACGGGATGCCAGGGATCGAACCCGGGCCGGCATGAGGCCGGCTGCGTGCAAGGCAAACGCCCTACCCGCTGGGCTATCTCTCCGCCCCAAATCATTTAAAGATTTTTTGGTGCATTTCACAAATCACGAAAGAGATTGCTATCTATAATAGACTCCAAAGGTATCATAGCTCTAATCCTCCAGCATCTGTGAATGCTACTTTTCATCGCACAAGCAATATTGAATATTCAAGAATCTTTGAAGATGCAAGAAATTGATACAGAATGATTGTGGTAGATTATTCGGGTGGCATTATATAATCATCAGGATCCCTATAAGAGGGAAGGAGGTGAGTTCACATCAGAAAGGGAGAGGTAACAAGTTGGAAGCAGAGTTGAAACTATTCAAGGCCATCAGCCAATGAATACAGGTAAGTTCTAGAAACCAGAAAAAGATGAAGAAATGAAGTCATCTTCTGCTATTATTTCCAATGGTCTTATTTCAACAAACATTGACAGGACTGTAAAGTGGAATTTTTCCTTAGGCAAGTTCTGTTGCATTTAGATTTTTCTGCAATATTTTGTTTCATCAACTGTGATATATTTTGTTTTTCTGAAATTAAGCATTAATAAGAAAGCATTTTAATTGAAGTAACACCGGTTTGTGAGCTATATGTTTATATGTTTTAGGAGTACAATGTTACCACATCCACTTGCTGCTGAAGTACCAATATAGAGTCCAATACGGCCCATTATACCTTTTACCTACTCACCCACCTCTCTTGATAACATCAGACCTGTGGTTATAGAGTGTTTATTTTTGTTAGACATTGTATTTCTTTACATATAATATGTAAATGAGCAATTAGATTATATATAATCACATATAATCTGTAATTATAAATTACACAGTCAAACTTTAATTGCATGTTTGAAAAGTGTGGTTAGGACAAATCACTTGGTCTTTCTCCTTCTGACTTAATTTTTTTTCTGATTTACCCTATCATTAGTTTCATCCACATTGTTTGCAAAGGAAAGATTTTATCTCTTATAAAATCTGAATAGTATTTCATTATATATTATATATCACTATATATGATACTACATACTATATATAATGAAATATAATATGATTTCATTTTATATAATATATAGTCATATATTATATGTTATATAATATAATTTCATTATATATAACATATATCATTATATATTATATTATATAATCATTGTATAATATGATTATATAATTTAATACGATTATATAATATTTTATAGTTATATATTGTATATTATGTTAAATATATTATATATTATGCTACATAATAATAACTATATATAAAATATATATCCTGTCACTGAAGGGATTGATGTTAGAACATTGAATACCTAACACTCGATCCAAAATAACTTTGCAACAAAAAAATTTTAAATCAAACAAAATAAAATCAAATAAAAAGTTTTAGAAAGTTATTTTGTGAGAAAGCCACTAGTATGCCTCATTCAGTTCCTAATTAACTCCAGAAAACTATTATTTTCAATGCTCACACTTTAGCTGCCTAAACTCCATGGTTTTAGTAGGCTTAGGGGCTTAGGTTGTCAGTTACTATCTTGACCAAGTGTTGGCCGTGGTAAGGTTCTAAAGCAAACTGTTCTAGAAGGCAAATGGAGTGTTTGCCTTCTAGAATACTCCATATGCCTACTAAAGTGTTCTAGTTAGCAAACATTACTACACAGTCATGGTTGGCTTCTAGGAGCATGACACTGTCCTTGCTCTCATCTGTCTGTTCCATCAAGGCTTGACTATGACTCCCTGCTCCAGAGAATCCCAGTGTTCTTCTGAGAAAGGTCCTTCAATCATCTATACTTGATTTCATGGATTCCTCAGTCATGTTGTTCCCAAGTACTTGGGTCCCTAATATGGGTTTGAGCTCCTCAGTTACCATAAAAAGGCATCAATCGTATTCAACTAGTCTTCCCTCTCATAGGATATAGTATCCCAGTGATTTCGATGTTACAGTTTCAATTTTTGTACTCTCTAACATCTTCTTTCCTTGTAGAAGACACTAATATTCTTAAGGGATTATTGTTTATTATCACTTGTCTTCCCGTTGTTCATCTATTTGCTCTAGCGGGCACCAGTAACATCTCCATTTGTTCCTCTTGCATGCTAGTGTAGCCCTATGGCATGTGCTCGCTACACGGACATGAATAATCTCAAAACATTCATTCAGGTCATGAGAATGAGGTTCATCATCATCACTGTTCTTAGCATATTGAATATGACATGGGCAGCTTGCTGGCTCTGCCATGCAGGTAGGATACTCTTGGTAGTAGATAGGTCAGTTCATTCATTTACTGATGAACTGCGTGGATCTGAAGAGGCTAGGTAATGGGGTGAGCCAGTTGCAGCTCTGCCCCTTGTATCTGTGTCTCTGGTTCAGCATAACTAGACTTCAAATAGACTTCTTTATAGGGTAGGATTCTGATGAGCCAGGCTTGATATCAGCTTTTCTCTTGAGTGGAGCTCTGACAAGCTGTGAAGTCTGGAAGTTGAAAATGGCTGCCATCATGGTGTGGGGATTCCTCTGGCATCTTCCTAGGCTTTATTGGGATGGCAGGATAGGGCCAGGACCTGCCCTCCCTCCAAGATGCCTCATGGTCAGCAGATCACAGGGGGAGACGGTAGCAGCTCTTCCCCGTGTATTTGTTTCTCTAGTTCAGCATACCTGGGCTTGAAATAGGCTTCTCTATAGGGTGGGACTCTGACGAGCCAGGCTTGAGATTAGTTTTTCTCTTGGATGGAGCTCTGACGAGCCATTGTTTATTGTAATATATATTGTAATATACATTGTTTATTGTAATATATACATTCATGTTATTTTGTGCACATATGAGTTGAATCAACATCTTTATTTTCTGCAATATTCTTAAGGAGCTCTGCCTTTTTTAGAGGGTAGGCAGGGAATTTGGAGTATTCAGCAGTGCTCAGAGCTTACTCCTGGTTCTGTGCCCAAAGAGTCACCCTTGTAGGGCTTGGGAACCATATGTGGTACTGGGGTTCACACTCAGATTAACCTCAGGTAAAAAAATGCTCTATCCACTGTTATATCTCTCCTGACCTAAAAACTGTGTTCTTTGTCTTAAACACCATTTGTTTCATAATAGTATAGTCATTCTAGCTTTATAAGATTGCTGCTTTCATAACATAAGATATTTATCCTTTAAATTTTGCTAATATTTACATGGTTCTATTCATTCTTTCCCCCTTTATGATACTATTGTTCTATATGATAAATTATATCTGCTAAAATTTAACATACTTTATTATAATAATTGCCTTATATACTTTAGTATGTGTTAAAAATTAGGTATAGTTTCTGTTGAAGGTACTCAGCTTGCAACTATAGCAAGAAAAACATCCCTGAGCAATACAAATATGTACGTGCCTGAGCATTGCTCGGCTCTAATAAAATTATATTCTTTTGAGTGTTTTCTCCAATCATAACAAATTATATAAACCATTGTAGCTTGCAAAATGTGAAAAAACACGCAAAGGCAGGATTTCATATACTTCACCAAACACTTCAGCTTTAGCAATAATTTTCAATCCCCTGTATTTGGTACCCTGGGAATCAAACATGCCCAGGGACTGCCATGGTGGTAAAATTAAGATTAGAGATTAGCCTGTCATTCTCATCATTCCGCTTTGTTTCCTAAAATAAAAATATTGCATTCACACCCTAGGATATTTTCATGGGCAGGTTCTTTGTCTCCAAAGACTAAATATTAAAAACAAGAAATTAATTGAGTTGACCAGACCCATGTAATTTTATTTAAAAGGAAAGAAAAAGAAAGAGGAAACAAGCTCACAGAATAAGTTGCCAACTAGGAGTGCAGTAAGGGATAGGGTGACGGTTGTCCTCTCTTTTATACTTTTGAAATCAGAGAGGGGTAGTGAGCATTCTTTTATATTTTAAACCCAATAATACTTTTTTAAAGGCCAGGCAAACTTCTTTCCTTATTATTTAATGTGAGGCCTGCAGTGTGTTAAGATACCTGCTGTGTTGTAGATCTTTCACTAACAACAATCCACCTTCAAGTTTGGGATAGTCGTTAGGGAAAAGAGTTTATGCCTTAGAATATAATATAAATGCAAAAATGTGCCCAGGAAAGAATAAAATAGATTACAGGGCAAACAAACGTGCACTAAGGAAAGAACTTGAATAAAAGAAGCAAATCTGATTTGGATTTAGACACTGTAGAATATTAAACTGGGACAGGTAATACATTTAAGGTAGTTAGTTTTGACTGTTTATGACATCTGGCACTGCAACTTATTCATCCTTATTCTCAGGACAAAAAATTTTATTTCCCTATTGTTTTCCTTCTATATTGTTATAGAGGAGGAAACACTAGTTATTCCTATATGAAGAAGAAAAGAAGAAGGAAGAAGAAGGAAGAAGAAGAAGAACCACAACAATAACAACAACAACAACAACAACAATAACAAAGAGGAAGAGAAAAATGGTGAGAGAGTCAGCAACCTCTAGAAGGAAATCTACCACTTTCCTCTACCACAATGGGCTGACTGGGAAAATCTAGGACTGATCTTGTATGCTGTGAGCCTTACTCTTTGCAAGATAGGAAGAGCAGTCCTAGACCTTACCTAGGACTGTTGAGTCCTCACCATTCCCTTGCAGAAAAGAATTTCCGGAAGAGAGGAACGATCAAGCTAAAACAAGTTTTATTTGGAATTTCTGAGGAAGGGAGAGAAAGAGATAGAAAGAGAGAATCACACCCTCAAGAGCAAACAGGCTTCTTCAAAGGTGGAGAGAGCCCCAGTATAAATCCCAGAGATAAAGAGGAGAGATGTAGGTGACATGTGCTTGGGCACCATGTACTGGGCAGCAACACATAACTTAGGTGACACATGTGCTCGGACAGCATTTGCATGCACCTCTTTTATTCCAAGTTGATTTGTATATATCCCAAAATGCCTCACATGGGGCTTTTACCTAGGTAAGAATACATGGCTAGTGATGTTGGTGGACCTCCAGGGGACTTATGTAAAGCAGAGGGGAGAGAGATGACCACTCTTTCCTGATCCACCTCTGCTAACTCAGAACTAGTTTGGAAGACTAGGGCTGATAAAGTCTGTGATGACCCCTTGCATGTTATAGACTCAAGTCCCACCAGCCCCACAAGATAACAGGCCAGCCACATCTGACACAAGATTACAGTCAAACCACATCTGACATCCATTTGTTCTGCTTGGCAAGGGTTAATCCCCATTACATTATTTTACAGGAAGCTCTGGACTCAGTCTGAAGCAAGGAATTGCTCTTTGCAAGAAAGGAAAACAAGTCTTAGAAAAACCTTACTTAGGCATCCAGACCCTTTTTTCTCTCAGAAAAGAATTTCAGGAGAAAACGTTCAGTGAAATAAAAAAAAACAGATTTTATTTGGATGTTTTTGATAGATCAAAGACCTTGGCTGACACAGACAGAGAGACAGAAACAAATAAAAGGGAAGGAATAGAAGGCATTTATTGGGGTGCACTGACTGGTGGACCATACCAGTCTTTGATGAGGCCCTGGGGAAACTGAGGGGATTCTTAAACTGTCTTGGGTGGGAAAAGAGAACCAAGACTAGTGCAACCTGTGTGCTTGGTCCAACTCCTGTTATTTGTATGGGGACCAATGTGGGGAAGGACAGAATGCAGCCTGGGCCATGAGCTTGGCTTCTGTGCTGGGGCAAGATGATCTCTGATTCAGGAATGTTGCTTTCTCATCAGCCTATGGCCCTTAGGTCCCGGTTGCCATTTTGTCTTCTGGAACCTTACAGTTTTGTGGATGGGGAAGAAGGGTGGGAAGAGAGAGAAAGAGAGAGAGAGAGAGAGACAGAGACAGATAGAGACAGAGAGACAAAGAGAGACAGAGAGACAGAGAGAGACAGAGAGAGAGACAGAGACAGAGACAGATAGAGACAGAGAGACAAAGAGAGACAGCGGAGACAGAGAGACAGAGAGAGAGACAGAGAGAGAGACAGAGACAGATAGAGACTGAGAGACAAAGAGAGACAGCAAGACAGAGAGACAGAGAGAGACAGAGAGAGAAAAGAGAGAGGAAGACCGTCAAGAGAGATCACAGGCTTCTTCAAGGGTGAGAGCCCCCATACAAATCTCAAAAGGGGAAGTTTGGGTGACACACATTCTCAGGCACCACAGATGTTTGACCAAATGGATAGAACAGCACATGGGTTCAGGCAACATATGAGGGCACCCATCCTTTGTTCAAGTTAGCTCTTACAGGGTTTCTCCAAAATGCCCCACAGAGGGCTTTCTACCTATGTTAAGACTTTGTTGCTACGATGTTTGTCAAGGGGTAGAGTTAAATGGTCTTCTTTGCAACTCCTTTTAGTTGACCTTTATTCCTGCTAATGCTTTTTTTGGAGGATAGGTCCAGCCTTCTCTGGTCTGGGCCAGCTCCAGGTATAGGTCTTATTGGATCTTAGTTCCTGTATCCACAAGGTAGGTCTTGAGAACCTTAGGCCTATTTGGTTAGGCCTAAGGTTAGGCCTAGTAACTCCTATTACTTTCTAGGAGTTCCTGTTTCCATGAAGACCCTTCCCTCTCTACCAGCCTATGTCACTAGGGTGACTGCCAAGGGAGCAAGTGGGAAAGGAAATTACACTCATTTCCTGGCCTTTGTACCTGGCAAAGTTTCTCTTTGTGGGCTCCAGCCTTCTCGGTGTCTGTGCTGGAGCCATGTTCCTTGGTCCACAAGTAGGTCCTAAAAACCTTGGTTGGTTTTAATATTCACACGAGCTCATTGTCATGGGGTTGGAGGTTGTCCTTTTCTCTCACTGCACCCACATGCTTCATTTTTATTATCCTTATTAATATTTTTTCTGAATCATGCTAGTTCTGTTCTCTCAAATGAAGATGATATTAAAGACAATACAGATTTCCTACTTCCAAGTTTAAAGATACAGAAAAGAAACCTTTTAGCACCCTCTTGTGTCTGTATTAGTGATCACAATAGCCACTACTGCTAAATATTAAGAACAGGGAACAAAAGATTTGTTTCTTGTTTGTATTGAACTGCTCTATAAATAAGAATACCTTCCAAAAAAAAGCACATCCTTTCTTCTCTTTAGATAATTGCCACCTATTTATGTCAAAGTTGGTCTGTAAAAATCAATGACCCTTTGAGCTTTCCTTAATTCACCATAATGATCCTTTTTCTGCAACATTAAACTGAAGAATATATACAAGTAGAGACCAGAGAAATGTCAAGCAAGGAGCTCGCTTTGCACACAGCCTTCCTGAGCTCAATCCCCCAAGCATGAATTGCATGTGTTCCATCCCTCCCTTACTCAATACATCAGGCATTAGAGAAATACAAATAAAAAGCACAATGAGAAACCATTTTGCATTTACCAGGATAGTTGCCTTTTTTTTGTGGGGGTCACACCCAGCGATGCTCAGGGTTACTCCTGGCTCTATGCTAAGGAATTACTCCTGACACTGCATGGGGCACCATATGGGATGCCAGGGATCAAATCCAGGTCGACCACATGCAAGGCAAATGCCCTACCTGCTAGACTGTCACTCTGGCCCTGATAGCTGCTTTAAAAAAAATTATTATACCACTGTGAGATATACAATTATAAAGATGCTCATGTTTGGGTTTCAGTCATACAATGTTCCAGCACCCATCCCTCCACCAAGTGCCCATTTCCCACCACCAATGTCCCCGATTCCCTCCCCCTCCCTAGCCTGCCTCTATGGCAGGTTCTTTATTTCTTTTCTCTCCCTCTCTCCTCTCTGTCTCTCTCTTCCTTCTCTTACACATTGTGGATTGCAATAGATGCATTTAGAGGTTATCAGCGTATCCCTTTGTCTACATTCAATCCTCAATTTTAGGTTGGTATTATCATTTCCAACAATTATTAGCACACTGGTCCCTTCTCTGTCTTACCTAACATCTGATGCCCACCCACTTGTGGTAGATTCTACACACTGACAAGACTTCCTGATTCATGTTTTGCCTGGCTTGGGTATTGGTATCATATTTTTTTATATCCCTGTAAACAAATGCAGTCATTCTACATCTGTCTTTTTTCCCTTTGATTAATTGCACTCAGCATGATCCTCTCATTTCCATCCATTTATAGGCAAATTTCATAACCCGTTTTCCTAATAGCCGCATAGTATTCCATTGCGTAGATGTACCAAAGTTTCATTATCCAGTTGTCTGTTCTTGGGCACTCTGGTTGTTTCCAGATTCTGGCTATTTTGAATAGTGCTGGATAACTGCTTTAAAAAAAACAGAAAAAAAAAAAACTTATTTGAACAAGAATGCGGAAAAACGTGAATTCTTGATTAATGTTGATATGAGTGTAAAATGGTGCAGCCACTGGTAGGAAACAGTTTCATAGATCCTCAAAAAATAAAATTAAATTAAACATAGACCTACCACTTAACTCTGTAAAACCACTACTTGACTATGCTCAAAATTATTCCAAAATAGATATCCATACCAAAACTGCAACAATAGTCACAGTGGCCAAAGGCAAAAAAGAACTGAAGGTCTATCTATAGTGAAAAGCAATAAGCCTCAGTTTCCCCTTTCCAGCTGCTGTGAGCAGTCCCACTTTATTATTATTTTTTTAATATTTTATTATACCATCACGAGATATACAATTACAAATATGTTCATATTTGGGTTTTGGTCATACAGTGTTCCAGCACCCATCCCTCCACCAGTGCCCATTTCCCACCACCAATGTCCCGATACTCTCCCTTCTCCCCTAGCCTGCCTCTATGGCAGGTTCTTTATCTTTTTCTCTCTTTCTTTCTCTCTCTTTCTCTCTTCATTCTCGTACACATTTTGGATTGCAATACATACACTTAGTGGCTATCATGTGTATCATTTCACATGTATTCAATGCTCAGTTCTAGGCTGGTATTATCCTTTCAACAATTATTAGCACACTGTTCCCTTCTGTCTTAACTAAACTCTGACTCCCACGTGTTTGTGGTAGATTTCAACTTTGACAAGACCTCCTGATCCATGTTTTGCCGGACCTTGGATATTGGTATCATAGTATGTGTGTGTGTGTGTGTGTTTGTTATATATATATACATATATATACATATATACACATACATATATATGTCATGCTAATAAATTCTATATCTTTTTTTCTTCTAGCTAATTTCACTCAACATGATCCTCTCCGTGTCTATTCATTTATAAGCAAATTTCATACTATCATTTTTCCTAATAGCTTCATAGTATTCCATTGTGTAGATAACCCAAAAGTTTCTTTATCCAGTCATCAGTTCTTGGGCACTCTGGTTGTTTCCAGAATCTGGTTATTGTGAATAGTGCTTCTATGAAAATAAAAAGTGCAGATGGCGTTTCCAGTGAGTGCTTTTGGCTTCCCAGGGTATATTCCCAGGAGTGGTATGGTTGGGTCAAATGGGAGCTCAATTGCTAGTCTTTGGAGGAATTTCCATATTGTTTTCCAAAAGGCTGTATCAGTCGACATTTCCACCAACGATGGACGAAAGTCTCCCTTTTCCCCACACCCACACCAGCATTTGTTGTTCTTGCTCTCTGTGGTGTGAGATACCTCATTATTGTTTTAATTTACATCTCTCTCATGATTAATGATGATGAGCATTTTTTCATATGCCTTTTGGCCATTCAAATTTCTTCCTTGTTGAAGTTTCTGTTCATTTCTTCTTTTCCATTTTTTGGTGGAGTTAGCTATTTTCTTCTTGCAAAGTTCTACCAGTGCCTGATATATCCTATATATTAACCCCTTATCAGATGGGTATTGTGTGAATATTCTTTCCCATTTTGTGGTCTGTCTTCTCACTTGGTGACTGTTTCCTTTGAGGCGAAGAAGCTTTTTAGTTTCTTGTAATCCCATATTCTTATCTTTGCTACTAGTTGCTTTGTTAGTGGTGTTTCATCTTTGATGCCTTTAGCTTCAATATCATGGAGGGTTTTTCCTATATTTTCTTTGATGTATAATATGGATTCAGGTATGATATTGAGATCTTTAATCCGTTTTGATCTGATTTTTGTGATGGTGTTAGACAGAGGTCCAAATTCAGTTTTTCACATGTTGCTGCCCAGTTTTTAAACCACTTGTTGAAGAGGCTTTCCTTGCTCTATTTTATATTTTTTGCTCTTTATCAAAGATTAAATGATCATATATTTGAGACTGTGTGTCAGGATACTCAACTCTATTCCATAGGTCCACAGGTCTGTTTTTATTCCAATACCATGCTGTTCTAATTACTAGAGCAGTCCCACTTTTGACTACCACATCCGACATTTCTAGCCTTCCATGAAGTCCTGGGCTCTTTTGGATAAACAGGAAGTTAACAATTGTCCAACATAAAATTATGTCTCAGTATTTAGGCTCACAGGGAAACTAGGATATTAAGGGGCCTGAGGCAAAGGGTCCAAAGATTCAAATCAGCTAGACCACTCTTAAACTTCCCGCATTCTCTGTTAACAGAAAGACTGAGTTTTACTATGAAAAGAATCACAGTTAACTTAGTCTTGTACTAAATTCCTACCAACATGGGGAGTTTCTTTTCTTTTCTCTTCTACTTTCCAGTAATATTTTCTACTTTCTCACTCAGAGTCAGAGCATCTAGTAAAGATGATCTGACTCAATATTTTTACTCTTGAAAATATTGAATAACCTGGGAACAATGGACCAAAACAGAGTCCCGCTGCTACCCCCGCATCAGCATGACCTAATGATGTGAATTGCTCAAATAGGATCATGAGTTCAATCCCAAGTATGACTTCACATTGAAGGGTGTTGACTTTTATTGCTCTACTTTGTTGATCTATTTTTTTAGAATTTCATTGCCATTTTGTGATAAAAGCAATATGAGGTAAATTGTTTGTGCCTGCTAAGAGGGCAGGTTTGGGGGTAAGTGGGAAGCTGGAGACAGTGCTGGAGGGAAGGTCACACTGCAGGTGGGATTGATCTTGGAATGCAGCATGCCTGAAATAACTGTATTAAGAACAACTATGTGAATAACAGTGTTCAAATAAAGTTTCAAAAATGAAATAAAATTGGTGAATCCATAAAACAAAAACTATTAAGTCAACACTATTAATACCTGATGTAATAAAAGAAAAGTCTTAAAAACATGACACTACTGTTAAAGAAGGATAGCCCAGTGGTAATATAAAACTCGGTTTACAAAATACAATCAGAATTTAGGAGTTCGTGGGAGAGAGAAAGCACATAAGCTATTGTCAGGCTCTGAGCAGAATGAGAATGAATGACTGAGGGGAAAATGGGCTCCCTTTGGGCTGATGAAAATATTTTGGTGCTAAATAAAAAGGCAGTTTCTTATTTTTTTAGAAATTAAATGGAGTTTATTTATTTATTTATTTGAGCCATCCTGGTGTGGCTCCTTTCCTGCTGCAGCTTGAGTGTTCTCTTCCTTCACTCTAGTGGCCCTACGCAGATTAAGCAGATGCCAATGGCAGCTCTGGGGGTGAATAGGGGGTGGAGGGGAAGATGGTATGTAGCCCCACAGGAACCAGCAGCTCTGCTCCAAGTGGCCACTGCATCCCAGTTTTAATCTTTGGTCATAGAGTAAAGAGCTCTGGGTTGAAGATAGTTAGATAGTTTCATTGTCCTGTCAAATTGATGTCAAATATCGATATTTATAATGAAATGTTTTCTTTAGTTTTATAATGTGAAAATTTGGAAGAATGTTGGTCTGTCTATGAACCTGCTTGGACCATTGGTACTAGCCAGACTGCAACACCTTAACAAACCTTGGAAGTGCATGGAAAGCTTGGGGATGGTTTAAGTCCAACAGCTCGGTGCAGAAGCTTAGAGAACTCACACAGAAACTGCAGGTCAGTCTGATGTGGAGGGTTTCCATGAAGGGCAGTGCTTCCCTCCAGCCTTGATTGGAAAATAATATCAATTCCAAACAATGAGCCCAACCCACCTCCCTACCATACCCGAAAGTCAGAACTAAGATGCTCAGATGTCCAATAACTGCTCCCCTCTGCTCCTGCACTTTCTTCTAATGCTGTCATCTGCCCTCTCTGTAGCTGAATCACCCCCGAGCTAGTTGGCACCAGCCAACCATTTACCATAGTGGTTGGATCTAAATGTTTCCCCAAGGTGGCATTTCCTTGGTTGGACAGTGAAAGGGATCTAGTCTGAGGAGGAGCAAGGGTTTAATATCCAATGAAGGCAGGAAAGAGAAACCATCTGTTTCAGGCATCTCACACAACAAGGCCAAGCACTGAAAACCACCTGTAGCCCCCTCAGAGATGAGTGTGTTACTCTTCCATGGAGTCGATGCCTGTGTACGTGGTGCCTGAGAAGTTGTACCTGCAGGGGAAATAACACCCCCCCAAAACCGTTTTCTATTTAAATGGACAGAATCTACTCAACTCAGTTATTATTACATTATATTGCACACTGTGATAGCTGTTCTGGTAGGTATGTAAGTGTGTTTGTAAAGCATATAGTATATGAAATATAACCTATGGAATTACTTGGAGGAAAACATGGCACTCTTTCCCCACTAGCAACAATTTAGCTATTTAAAACAATAACTCCCCGTGAAAGAGAAAGTCCTATTCCACTTGACACTGGAAAATAAAAGTAAACTTGTTTAATACAAAAGGATTGTTGTTAAAAGCAGATGAATTGACTAAAGAAATCAATAGATATCTTCCTCATTTAGGCATTCAGTAAATTCTACCCATTATTCTTATTGTAATATTACCTGTCTTGATTTTTTTAAATTTCATAATGCCCTCAAATTGTGATAAAGAATCATTCAAAATGTGCAAGGTAAGTGTTTTACCTCCTGTACCTTCTGCAGCCCCTAAAGATTTTATTTTAGTAGTTGTTTACTGACTAGCACCTGGAACCCTGTGATTCTGAGATTAACCCCCATTTTTACAGGAAACTGAGACAGAGATAGATTAACTTGCCCGTGGTCCCATAGCTATTAAATTGCAAATAAAAAATTTAAATCTAAAAATTCTGTCCCTATATCATATCTTGTCAACTATGCCATCAAATTCCTTAGCTATCCACTAGAGGGTGCTCAGCAACAGAGAGTGGCTTGTTCACCTCCTCTCCACCAAATAAGCTATCCCCCAAAAGAAGAAACCCCTTGCTGATGTCAGTCCTCTTAATATATGCAATAGTATGTAAGAAAAATGTATCTGCTATGTGATCAGCGGTAAAAATCCAAGGCATGGAGAGGCACTTTGATACCTAAAGTCTGAAGGAAAAACTTTCCTCAATGTCTTAAATTCTATTCTGATTTCAGTCTTTCCATAACAACTTCAAAAGATAAATTCAGAGTGTTCAGATATTTCTGGCCCATTTTTTTAAACATTTTATTATGCCACCGTGAGATATACAATTACAACGTTGTTCATGTTTGGAGGTTTCGGTCACATAGTGTTCCAGCACCCTGCCCTCCACCAGTGCCCATTTCCCACCACCAATGTCCCCAATTCCCTCCCCTCCCCATGGCCTGCCCAAATGGCAGGTTCTTTATCTCTTTTCTCTCTCCCTCTCTCTCCCTTCCTTCTCTTACACATTGTGGGTTGTACTACATACACATAGAAGCCATCATGTGCATTTTTTTTGCCTGTATTTAATGCTCAGTTCTATGTTGGTATCAGCCCTTTTGACATTTATTCACACATGCTCCCTTCTCTATCTTACCTAACCTCTGACTCCCACACGTTTGTGGTAATTTCCACTTTTGGTAAGATCACCTAGTATATTTATGTCATGCAAATAAATGCAGTCATTCTATGTCTCTCTCTTTCCTTCTGACTAATTTCACTCAACATGATCCTTTCCATGTCCATCCATTTATAGGATTCATAACTTCATTTTTCCTAACAGCTGCATAGTATTCCATTGTGTAGATGTACCACAGTTTCTTTATCCAGTCAACAGTTCTCGGGCATACTGGTTGTTTCCAGGTTCTGCCTATTGTGAATAGTCCTGCTATGAAAATAAAAGTGTGGATTGTGTTTCCGCTGTGTGTTTTTTGGCTTCCCAGGGTATATTCCCAGGAGTGGTATGGCTGGGTCAAAAGGGAGTCAATTTCTAGTCTTTGGAGGAATGTCCATATTGTTTTCTAGAAAGGTTGTACAAGCCGGCATTCCCACTAACAATGTATGAGAGTCCCCCTTTTCCCGCATCCACACCAGTACTTGTTGCTTTTACCCTTTTGGATATGGGTTCTGGCCCATTTAAAAAATAACATAGAATTGACAAATGAGAACCAATATAAATAGAGAAGTGAAGATGGGATTTTTTTATTAGAAAGTGAAGCCAAAAGCATCATTCTTTAACCTTTTTTTTACACCTGCAGTCTAAGGGAAAATAGGGAAATGTTTTGCAGGCCAGCTGATGGCTGAGACAGAAACAAAATCTAATGTAGGTAATATTTTATTTATTTAATATACCATTAAATTAAGTCAATTCAGAGCTCAAATCATATAGCTGCTGCACCATTGTACCACCAGAACATTTTCACAGACCAATACCAGTACATGGGTTACAGATCAAAGAACAGGGACCCAGACCACAAGAGGAAGAAAATAGAGTCCCTGTGGATTACGGTTTTTAGTTTTACCAGGATAAATTTTGCTGTGGAAGGTGAGAGATGTGAGTATTAGAAAGAACCAGGAAAAAGTTGAGATTAATAAAATGTGAATTATATCCCTGGTGATGCCTGTCAAGACAATAAAGAAATTGACCTTTAATTCAAAGTTATAAGTGTCACTTTTAACTAATTTGGGTATCAAACTTGACAATGAATCCACAGAGAACTTCAGCCAACTGGAGTTCTCAGATTGAAGCTAGTTATGGCAACACTCATCTATGGCACTCACTCATGCATCAACTATTATATTTCATTAGCTCAAAAATAAGGCCTGTAGAATAAATCATTACAAAATGCTGATAAACCAAAATGAAATGATGATTCCCTTGTCTCTTTAACATTTGCATGGTCTACTCTCTGACAGTCTTCTTGTAAGCCCTGTCAAAAGTCCAACTGGTGCAAGCTAAAGCAGCAACAGTGATGATCAACCTTTTTGTTTTGTTTTGTTTTGTTTTGTTTGGGGCACACCCAATGATACTCAGGGGTTAGCCATGGCTCTGCACTCAGAAATTACTCCTGGTGATGCTCAGGGGACAAAAATTTTTAGTTCTCCAACACCCTCCCCTCCCCCCAAAAAAAGGACCTACCTGGAGATCATATCAAATAACATATACAAATAATATATTGCAAATGTAGAAATGATGTGCTAGACATCAATGTGCTCAGGAAGAATTTGGCAGGGGCCTCTTTACTTGCCCAAGATGCTGCTACCTCTAAATTGGCTGCTACAAAATTAGCATTGAACAAAATTTTCACCTTCCCTTGTCATAAAATTTAAAGTTCTCTTAAAAGTTCAGTTAAGAAAAAAGGATACTAATGTAGATCTCCTTGGGGATGGAATTCAAACTTTACAAAGCTACAAGAACGATCTCTCTCAATCATCTATCTATCTATCTATCTATCTATCTATCTATCTATCTATCTATCTATCTATCTATCTATCTATCTATCTATCTATCTCTATCTATCTATCTATCTATCTATCTCTATCTATCTATCTATCTATCTATCTGTCTATCTATCTGTCTGTCTGTCTGTCTGTCTGTCTGTCTGTCTGTCTGTCTGTCTGTCTGACTGTCTGTCTATCTATCTGTCTATCTGTCTATCTATCTGTCTATCTGTCTGTCTATCTATCTATCTATCTATATCTATCCACATGCATATATGCTTATATATGTCTATGTACATGTGTATATGGGCATATAGGTTTATATATACCTATATGTGTATATGTAAACATTATGTATATAAATGTCTTTGTATTCTCTTTAAAGTTTCAAATTTCTTCATCGCAATTTAACTTAATAGCATTCTTGGAAAGCAAGCATGGGTCATTATCACCATTTTACAAGTTGAGTGAAAGAGGTTCATAAAAGTTTCATGGGCTTGCATAGGTTCACACAACACGTGATAAAACCATTTATAAGAACATCTTCATCTGTATGTATTTTAGTACTTCAGTATTCTACATCTGTAATAATAATCACTATTATTATGGAACGTTTTATAGGGCAGGCACAAATAGTAACTTAGAATTTATCTCTACTGTAAGTATTTGAAAGGTGTAGGTAATTTTTAAATTTGTAAGTACCTGTTTCAGGATTTGGACACCTATCAAAGAGTTTTTATTTTCTTCTCATATGGATTTAAACTTCAAATCATTTTGCTAAAGTATTAAAATATGTGAGTCAATACAAATACTATGTACTCTAGGGTGTAATATTCATTATATATTTGATATAAAATGGAGTAATATAAAAATAATTATAGTTTTTATAACTCAATTCTTTTCTCTTTATGGCATCAGCTTAAATGTTTTTATCTGCTTTTCTATCATCAAGCATGGTGGCTTATTATGTTGTTCACTTTTTCACACTTCTTTATTTTAATATCAAACTTCAGTACATTCAGTAATTAAAGTTTTTCACCTAGCTTAGAGCTTACCAGGTTTATCTGGCTTACTGCCTGTTTCAGAAAAAAAAATACTCAATATCGCCCCCCATGAAAATCTCTCTTCGTTAAGGAAACATACAGAAAGTGTCCTCCACAATTACACCAGAGATTACTAATACTCTGCTGGGTGATTCCAGAAACTCTATCACCCACTTTGGAAAACATCAGCTTGGGTGAAGTCATTTGAAACTTGACTGTTTCTTTATAACAGCATTGTGGGCAAGTTACCAACCATTCTTTTTCTCAATTTTCTCTCCTGTCATAAACAAATGATTATTGTTTTAGCTGTTTTTTCCCATGCATTAAGAATAGGATTATTCTTAATAGTTTAATTAATACTTGCTTATATATCACTGTGTAAGTTTAGGTATGTATTATAATGATCTGATTATATAAATTATAAAATGATAGTATAAAAAGTTGAGATATTCCTCTATACATCTCATATAAATTAAAACATTGACTGGAGGATGGAGTGAAACCTAAAAGATCTGAAGCATGTGCTGTGTATGCTAGAGGCCCAGCTTTTACCCCAACCTCTGTAAGGCCCCTGAGGTACCACCAGGAGCAACTTCTGAGCATAGTGCCAGGAGTAGCCCCCCAACAAATACTGTGTGTGGCGCCAAAATCAAAATGGCTGAATAAATCAATGAAACTTTTTCTTCCTTTTTAATTTGCTTTTTGTTGCTATAAATGCACTATTTACAATACTTGCTAAAGTTTTAGGATTGGAGTAGTAAAGAGGTGACAAGGAAAAGACGTGACCAACAGGCAGTATAGATGGTCTTGAACATCTCTGGTAGTGGTGGAGGTTCAGCAACTTTGCACACCAAAATCCCACAAAAAATAAGACTATTGTAATAATGTTACCTTAACTCTGATAAAATAATAATAAATATCAATGTACTATATGTGCATAATGGAGTACTACTCAGCTATAAGAAATGATTTCTTCAAATCAAATGCTTGGGAACTTTATGTAGGAGAAAGATAACCTCAACTACCTGTTAAGACAAGCTCTGGACTTTGTTCTGGATTGTGGCCATTATTTCTGAAACCCACTTTCTAAACAAGTGGTACGGGTTTGGGCACTTAATCTGAGTCACTAAACCTGCTCTAAGACAAATGAAGCACTCTTCAATCCTTCCAGTTGGAGAGGAGGCCTAGTTGTCACTAAGAAAACATTCCCAAACCAGAGAAGGGTATTAGATTTCCTTACTGAATTTTATTGGCACCAATGCTACATGGCCTTCTCCCTACTCCCAGGAAAGAAGTCATTTTCATCCTAATAAGTAGGCATTATGTCCTTACGCAGCTCAAACATAACTTAGCATTACGGATCTAAAGAGTCATCTGCTTAATCCTACCTCCTCTTGCAGTTTCAGAAGCTGAGGACTAGAAACTTAATGCCAAAGAATTCCCTAAACCCTATTTTCCTTTTATTGAAACATTAATGCTTCCCTTGGCAAACATGATGAAGACTGGAAGAATCCTTGACTAAAACTAGAAAGGATTGCTCTCCACAAATTTCTTTATCTCCTGAAATTTAGATACTCATAATGCCGTATACAGCAATGATTTAGAGTTGGCCTAACAGCTCCCAAAATTACTGCTGTAGTAATAAAGGAAGAAAAAATAAAGAAAAGGAATAATGGAGCAATTATGAGGGAAAGAAGGAATAAGAAAAAGAAGAAATCTTCGTCAATTAAGTGTCAGAAGTGATACAATGCAAAGAAGTCTTTCATTTGAACCTTAAATAAAGGCTGTTGTGATCTCAGAAGAAACAAATATGCTTCTTTATTTTGCCACACTGTTATTTCTGTTTCATTTCTAAATCTCTTTCTTAAATAGGATTGTTTGTTTTAGTTTGATAATCTAAGTGTTCTATTTTTTTCAAGGTTTATAATTGTAATTTTAAGGCTTACTATCAAATCTGTCTCTCTAGACCCATTTACCAATCATCTATGTAAAAGCACCATCTAAAATCCTTCAGTCTCATTAAGTAGTGAATGAAGTTTTACATCTTTTCCCTGATTTTCTATCTCTGTTTCCTTTTCACGATATTATAATTATTTCCCTATTAACAAATCAAGCTCTAAGACTAGTCAAACAAATTCTAAGATTATTGCTTTAATTTTTATTTCTCCCTTTTTCTTTTCTAGAAGAATCAAATAATTTCCTATTTAATTACTTCTTATCTTTTACCTCTGTCCAATTTATACACACATCAGATTAATACTACAAGAATACAGTTCTGTGTATGCCATACTTTCTTTTTGGCAACTGAAAAGCTGAGGGGATCAGTCAGTATATGTCTGCTTTTGAACCCTCCATCAAAGTAGCAATATTTTCCCTTTCCTCTCTTAAGTTCCCTGCTTCCCTTTCAAATCCAATAACTGCAGTTCTATGATCAGAATTCCAGGGTTTATTTTCATTTTGCTGTGTCATTCCCTTGCTTTGTTTCATTACATACAATATATTAATGAAATAACCCAGTATTTGTATTTATCTTTTTGACTTAGTTTACTTACATGACTTCCATCAGTTCCATCCAAGTCATTACAAAAGAAATGATTTCATCTTTCCTTACAGCTGGGCAATATTTATATTTATACATCCCACATTTCCTTTATCCAAGCATCTGATATTAATGAATTATTTTTGTAATTGAATTACTTTTTTAATTGAATTACTTTTGTTATCTTAAGTATTGTAAATAGTGCTTCAATAAATACAGGAGTGACTAAATCTCTTTGGATTCATATTTTTTAGTTCTTTGGATAGATATCAAACTGTGGAATTACTGGATCATATGATAGTCCTATTTTCAATCTTTTGGAGAATTTTTTATATTCTTTTTCACAGAGACTGGACATACATATATTCTCAGGAACAGTGTACAAATATTTCTTTTTCTCCACACTTGTCAATACTTGATCTTTTTGAACTTTTGATATAGGCCATCTTACAAGTGTGAGACAACACCTTATTTCATTCTGATTTGCATGCCCTCAATTATAAATAAAAACAAGCAATTTTTTCTGTGCCTTTTTGGGCATTGTATGTCATCTTTGGTGAGGCATCTGATTGGCCTGATTTTTGATGGAGTCATTTGTTTTTTCTGGATTTCATGAGCTCCTTAGCCTTTATAAAGCATGTGTTTTCATTCACAGCTGAGGAGGTCTTTTAATTTTAGTGAGAGATTCCCTGATTCCCTATCTGTGCAGAAATTTCTTAGTTTAATGTACTTCCATATGTCTATTGCTCTTTTATTTACCTGGCCCCTGAAATGGAATCCCTCAATAAACCACAGAAGCTATGACCACAGAATTGTATGCCTCTTTTTCAGTGTATTTTATGGTTTGGGCCTAGTACTAAAGTGCATTTTGAGTTATCTTTAAACATGATATGAGATAACCATCCACTTTCATTATTCTATATACAACTCTTCAGTTTTTCCAAAGCCCTTTATTAGACAGATTTTTATTTATCCATTTTATGCTTTAGCTTCTTTGTCATAAGTTAATTGTTCATAAATGTGTGAATTTAATTCTGGGCTCTCAGTTCTATTCCAATGACCTATATATCTATTTAAATTCTAATACCATGCTGTTTTCATTACTATGCTTTGTAGTGTAACTTGAAACTGGAGATTAGATACTTCTGTTCTTCTCTTTTGCCTCATGGTGCCTAAGGATATTTAAAGGGGTCTTTTGGTTTCCATGAGAATTTCATTAATATTCTACATTCAATATATGACTTGCATTGGACCTATATAAAGTTTAGATAGAATTATCTTTTTATCAATGTAAATTCTTCCATTTCATGAACATGGGATATCTTTCCACTCCCATTCCCTTGTGTCTTCTATTTCTTTTAGCATTGACATATATTTTTTATGATTGGGCAGGTGGATGGAGTCTGGCGGCCATGCCCAACATTGCTTAAGGGTCATGCCTGGCTCTGTGCTCAAGATTGAACTTGGCAGTACTCAAGTGATCCTATATGGTGATAGTATTCTAACTGTGATTGGGTGGAATTAAAGGCGAAGCCCCTCAGCTGTTGTCCTAGATATTCCTTTGAGCCAATAAAGACATCTTTCACCTCCTTTAAGTTTATGCCCTGGTGGTTGATTCTTTTATGATTCAATTATAAATCATTTTTTGTTTGAGGCCACACCTGACAAGTCTCAGGGTTCTTCCTGAAACTTCCCTCAGGAATTACTCCTGGAAGTGCTCAGTAGACCATATGGGAAGCCAGCATTCTAATCCAGGTTGGCTACAGGCAAGGCAAGCACCTCTCCAGCTTTTATAAATGAGATATAAAAAATATTTTTCTTTCTCTTTTATTTTGTGCTTGAGTATGAAAGCACAAATTTTGTATATCTATCTCATAGTTTGTTGCTTTACTTTTATTAGTTTATTAATTCTAATGTTTTGCAAGTAATGTTAGAATTTTCTATTCTTAGTATATGCAAAAAGTGTTAAAAATTGAGAACTAGAGAGACACAGAGAGAGACAGAGAGAAACAGAGATACAGAGAGAGAGAAGAAAAGGAAAAGTGCCTGCTATAGAGGCAGGTGGGGGTGGCGGGAGGGAATTTGGAGCCATTAGTAGTGGGAATAGAGCACTGGTGGAGGGGATGGATGCTGGAACAATGTATGACTAAAACCCAATCATGAACATCTTTGTAATTATGCATCACACAGTGGTACAATAAATTTTTAATTGTTTCAATTTAAATCTCTTTTATTTCAAATTCTTGCCAAATCACTGTGTCTAGGATTTCTAACACCATATTGAATGCTAGAGGTTAAAGTGGACATACTAGTGTTATGAATGATATGACAGAAAAATAGTTCATATTTCTATGATTTTGTTTAACTAGGGCTTTTGTTGTTTCTTCTGTCTCCATCTATCACTATCACTATCACTATCTTCCTGTTCATCATCAATTTGCTCAAGTGGGCTCCAGTAACATCTCCATATGTCCTGTCTCATGCTAGTAGAGCCAAAAGGGCATCTGCTCGCTCCAGGAACATAAAGAGCCTCAAACCATTATATTAGGTCATGGGAATGACCTAACATAATTGTTACTGGTATTTGGCATATCAAATACTACATGGGCAGCTTGCCAGGCTTGCCGTGCAGGTGGCATACTCTTGTAGTCACCTCTAAATACAGCATTTATTGATGAACCGAGCGGCCACAAGCGGCAGCTCCAGTTGGGCTGTGATAGGCTCATCTGCTGGATGGAGTTCTGATGAGAGGGAGGTCGGATGTGGAAAATGGCGGCCCTCATGGAGTGTGTGTGGGGGGGTCATCTGGCTTTTTGAAAGGCTCTGCTGGGATGGTGGGCCAGGGCTAGAGCCCGCCATCCCTCCCGGCACCTCGTGAGCGGCTGGGCACAGGGAGAGCTGGTAGCAGCTCTGCCAAAGGTCTGTGAGTCTCTGGATCAGCGTACTTGGACCAGACTGAAAAAAAACTGTTGCAGGGTGGGTGTTGATGATCCAGGCTGTGATAGGCTCCATCTACCTCACTTTTTAATTAAAAATTTTAAGTCTTGATAAAAGTTTTTGCATGTGTTTATTGATATGGTCATACAATTTTTTGTTGATATCACTTTATTTAATTTATAAATGTGAACACTTTTTTCATACTAAAATAAATTTCACATGTATGATTTTTTAATGTGTTCCTAAATTCAGCTTGCAGAGTTTATTTTATTTTTTTTTTTAATTCTTGTGCAGTAGAGTGCATTTTTGTTGAGGATTTTGTTATTTTTTAATCTTGTATGGTAGAGTTAAATTTTGTTGGGGATCTTTGTATCTTAATAATGGTATCAAATTATACTTTTATTTTAGTTTAATGTGAGCACTCTGTGTGTGAGAGAGAGAAAAAAGAGAGAGAGGAATGCCTCGATTTCCTTTTGATCTCAGGAAACTATTAACTTCACAAAAACATTTGGAAGAATTCCCATTGTTTGGTCTTTTTTAAAAATTATTAAGAAAGATAAGCAGCAAACAACAATTGAATGTACTACTAAGCTCTCTAGTGGAACCATCACTGGATAGTTTTTGGTTGATATAGACATTATTTTTATTAGTATTTCATTGCCTTTGCATGTGATTATCTGCTCAGATTTTCTATTTCTGTATGATTCAGTCTCAGGAAGTTACTTAGTCTAAGAATAAGTTTATATCACCTACCTTTATCTCAACCTTCTTCTAACCATGGCCGCCATCTGATATTTGTTTCCTTCTTGTGCCCTTCTCTTTCCTACCATCCTACCAGTTGGACTCCTGTGGTGGTCCCCATTTAAGTCATTTCCACTTGTGCCCACTTATTATCCCAGGAGATCACAGCCCCTCCCCTCCCAAGTGGAGAAGCACCCATCTATGTTATCACACTCAGTGACAGGAAGTTGTTGCAGTTTCTCTTTTCATTTTACTTTTTATTTGTTGGGGGGCTTGTAGTAAGCCTGCAGTACTCAGGGATTATTCCTGGCTATGTGCTCAGAAGATAACCCTCCCTCACAGTGAGAGCAGTGACCTCGTTTGCCCGCATCCCTTGCCCTCCATGGTCCTGGCTCACCCTGTGGGAGGACAATAACCACCCATTGCAGCGGCAGATATCTACACTGGAGTAGCTCATCGGGCAAGGAGAACACACATAGGGCCCGTTCTCAGCTGCACCCACGTGCTGAGTATGGTGGATCCCACAGGAGCCTGGAGAGCCAAAAGCCAAAGAACCAGCCCTGGCTCAAAGCGGGGAACCTCTAGGCAAGAGACCACAACTTGCCCCTCTAACCTGTCCACATACACATCGTGCTTCATCATCTTCCCCAACGAGTACCACAGCATCTGGCAAATGTGCAAGAAAGTTCACTCTGCTCCATTCGGCCTAGGATCTTTCCAAAGTCAGCACTGGGACGTGCTTGAGTCCCACAGCGGTCCTTCAAGGGCACGTCCTGGCTTTTTTCTCAACCAACATGGACATAGTGGATGAGAACCAGGTGGAGCCGGTTTAGTCAAGAAGTTGTATGCTGTTTCTATGGCTTTCAAATTGCCATGAAAAGCATGCATTTTGCATTGCATTCTCCACATGACACATCAAAAGTTACAAGGAAAATAAACACCTCTTCAACGCTGTTGAAACAATGCCTTGTGTCAAGAAGGTGGTCCTTTGGCATCTAAGTTCTGACTGGAAAAAGAGGACTAATGTCCTATCTCACATTTTCCAGTGAACTTACTAGAAGATCATTGAAATTGAAAGTATCTACATAAGTATAAGACCTTTTTTCATTGTTTAATATCAAAACACCATAATTTACAAAGTTGCTCAGGAATAAAATGTTCCTATCCTACACTGACCCCATCAGGAGGGTGACTACTAATGTGCCCAAATTCCCTCCCACCCAGTCTGCCTTCCTAACAGGCACAATTTCAATTTTAGTTATTGTAGTTTTGGTCTGCTGCTACAGAGCTCTTGGCTCTGTCATTTAGATAAATCACTACACCTCAACTCTATACCATGGTGTACTCAAGGCCCCTGATTCCTGCCCATTACCTCAGCTGCCTCTTCTTAGTTTCACCCTAGATTTCTTTCCTTTCCCTGTCCTCAATTTTATAATCTAGGGTCCAGGATAATCTAGATAACCCTACCCCCCGCCCACCTCCCCACCTTTGACACTTTGCACTATATCGTCCTGCTATTCTATATCCTACAGATGAGTGAGATCATCCAGTATTTTTCTTTCATTCTCTGATTTACTTTGCCTAACACGATATCTCGAGTTCCAACCAAGTTGATGAGAATTCCATGATTTCATCATTCCTTGCAGTTACATAGTATTCCATTGTGTCTTTATAACACACCTTCATTATCCAGTCACCTGGGTTGAGTCCGTATCCGAGCTATTGTGCTAAGTGCTGCAATAAATAATTGTGTGCATATTTTCTTTTGAATGAATGTTTTCTAGTCTTGGGATAATTACCAAAATAGTGGAGTTCTTATGACAACTCTATTACTGCTATTTTAAAAAGAAATCTTCATACTGTTTTCCACAGGGGTTGAAACAGACAGCACTGAAACCATCAGTGTATGATAGTTGTGATAATGCGTTGTCGCCATATCCCTGCCAACACAGTTTCAAAAAAATAAATAAATGTGTGATGATGATGATGGCGATGTTGATGATATATCATTTTCAGCTATCTCTTGATCTGGGTTTCCCTAATAAGTGATAATGAACACCTTTCATGTATCTTATCCTTTGTTTTCTTCAGAGAAATATCTGTTTTTTTCTTCTGCTTCCTTTTTAATTGATAGAAGTTTTTTTTTGCTTTTCTTATTATTGATCTTTGTGAGTGTTTTATGTATCTTGTGCATTAATGCTTTTCTGATGCGTTGAGTGCCATCCTGTTGGATATCTTTTGGTTTTAGCCTGTTTTTCTTTTAGAATGCAGAAACTCTTTAATTTGGTGTAGTCCATTTGTTTATTTTTTATTTTTATCACCTTGCTGGTAGAATAATATCATTGAAACATCATAGTGGTCAAAATATTGTAGTTTCTTCAGTGCATTTTACAGTTTTGTCCTAATCTCAAAGTATTTGATCTGCTTTCAATTGATTTCTGACTAAGGTGTGAGATATGGACCAACATTTCATTTAATGCAGTTATCCAGTTTTCCCACTGTATCACTGCCACTGTCTTCCCGTTCATCATCGATTTGCTCGAGCGGGCCCCAGTAACATCTCCATATGTCCTGTCTCATGCTAGTAGAGCCCAAGGGCATCTGCTTGCTCCAGGAACATAAAGAGCCTCAATCCATTCCAGAATGAGGTCTATAATTGTTACTGGTATTTGGCATATCAAATACAACATGGGTAGCTTGCCAGGCTCTGCCGTGCAGGTAGCATACTCTTGTAGTCATCTCTAAGTCCAGCATTTATTGATGAACCGTGCGGCCACAAGCAGCCACGCGAGCCAGGCTGTGATAGGCTGGTCTGCTGGGTGGAGTTCTGACGAGAGAGAAGTCCGGATGTGGAAAATGGAGGCCCTCATGGAGTGGGGGTTGTCTGGCTTGTTGCAAGGCTCTGCTGGGGTGGCGGGCCAGGGCTAGAACCCACAATCCCTCCTGGGCGCCTCGTGATTACGGCGGTGGGCATAGGCAGAGCAAGTAGCAGCTCTGCCTCATGTCTGTGAGTCTCCACTGAAAGAACCTTCAGTGTTTCTTAGAAGGCTCTCCTTGCCCAGGGCCGCCCTCTTAGAACCAAAGTCAGCTCCTTCTTAATAAAAAATAAATATTGTTATTTTAGTAATGCAAATATTATGCAAACATCAGCAAATATAACCTCAAAGTGAATATTTTAAGCATATATGCCAAGATACCATAAATACCAAACATACTTCCCTGCAATTATATATTTATTTAAAAAACATAAACAAAACGGGCTGGAGAGATAGTACAGCGGGTAAGTGCTTGCCTTGGATGTGGTCAATCCGGGTTCAATCCCGGCATCGCATATGGTCCTCTGAGCACAGCCAGGAATAATTCCTGAGTGCAGAGTCAGGACAAACCCCTGAACATCACCAGGTTTGTTCCAAAACCAAGCAAAAATATATATAAAACCCACAAACACAATGATAAAAGATAATATGGGGTAATATAAAAGGAAGTACACATTTTAAAGTCAGCAATTCTGTTACTCTTTACAATATGTTAACATCTTCATTAAAAATTAAAGAACGGGGGTTGGGGATATAGTTCAGTAGTAGAATATTAGGACTCCCCATATATGAGGTCCTGGGTTTAATCCCTAGCACCAAAATATTATACAAAATTTAAAGTAATAGAAAATGTAACATGGTATTGGTAGTTGGATAGAAGATAAAAACATCGAAAAACTAGAAATCAAATCAAGTCTGTAGTTTGGTTAATAATGTGTGGGGGTTCCTCTAGCTGTACCTATTAAATATCTTATATGTTTTGTCTTCAAGATGTATTCTATAACATCCTGAATTCCATTGCTCTGATTTGCTACTGTATACTTTATTTCTTTTATTCCATTTCAATGTATTCTTTAGTATTTTGAATCATTTTTTCTTTGAGTTAATTGTTTCCCTTCAATCTTTCCTTCATTTCCTCTGCCATCATAAGAAATAATGATCTAAGATATTTCTCTATGGTGTCAAACATTTTTTCCTGGGAGGCAGGGGTGCACATCCTGTGATGCTTAGGGGTTACTTGTGGCTCTGCTCTCAGGACTCACACCTGGAAGGCTCAGGGGTCTATATGAGACTTTGGCGATTGAGCCCAGTTTGGTCACTTTCAAGGAAATTTTTTCATTGTTTTATTATTTTTGTGAGTGGTACCTATGGAACTAGAAAAGATAATTTGGAGGTTAAAAAGAGACTGGAGTTTCATTTACCACTGATGATGCAGCACACAGAGACTCACACATGCACAGAGTCTACCAGTGGGCTAAGAATTAGGCTTAAGAATGGAAAACAGAATAGAACAGCAGTGGGAAAACAATTGTAATATGCTATATTTCAAGAGGTTGATAGCTACCTGAGTGAGGAAGTATAGTTTACTTGTTAGCAGTCAGGCAGGGACTAGTAGTGGACAATTTGTTTTTGTAGCAGTAATAAGAACACTTAATAGTTTTCTCTCCACCCTCAGCTATTTCAACTATTTGTTTAAAGTGGGTGTGCTCTCCTCAGGTATTTGCCTTGAAGGTCTGTTAATGTCTGGAGATTGCTACAAAAATGGCACCCACCAATGCTGCTTTCCACAAGGTTGACCAAGATCACCAAAATAGTGCTTGCTGTCAACTCTGTTTCAAGCCTATAGTTTTAGAATCTTCATCTCCCATTCCATTGCTGTAAATATGAGAGTATAGCATTGGGGTACCATGTATTTAGCATAACACACCCTTCTTGCCCACCCCTTCACCAGAATAAAGTTCTATACCACTTCCTGATTGCAGCTTATAGCTCTGTGGTGGGACTTCTTTTATGAGGAGGATATTTCCTGTGTAATTTTTACCTGGATTCCATATTTCTGTCTCTTGTAGAAACCCTGCCTTTTTGAGTTTTCATGTCAGTTTCTGTATAACGAAAATTTTGGTATGGATTTTCTGTGATCACTATAGAAGGAAAACAGGTTCTCCTATTTGGTCATTTTGGTCCCACCCCTTTATTCTATTATTCTTGTTAGTCACTATTAGCCATCAACTAGAACATGCCTGATGTTACACAGGCTTAATCTGGTAGTTTGTCATGATGCGTGTGCTTATTTTTTTAAGTGATGAAAATAAAAATCGTTATTATGTAAAAAGGTAGTAATTTTTTTTTCTGAATGGCGGATTGGTTATTTTTATCACTGCCTCAGTTATTTTAAATTGAAAGCATTAGTTTTGCCTTTTAGCAAGGGTTGTTCTTTTTTTATTTATATATATATATATAGTATTTGGAACTACAGAGACTGAGACCTGGAATAAACTCTGGAGTATTCCTTCTACCTTAACATTTTCTGCCACCAATATCAAATTATTTCTTATTAGGCAATATGAATGTGTTCACCAAGTACTTGCAATCCTCACACAAACGTGTTTTATTTCAGTTTTACTTAGATGACGAGGAGTGGGACAAACTACTACTACAAAAGCACAATTTTTGTTCTACTGCCACGGATCCAGGGTGGAGAGGAAGAAGTCAGTAAGTGAACACAACTCACCTATAAGCCCAGAGAGACCCAGACAGATTCCCAAAAGATCATGAAGGTTAGGCAGAATAGTTACCTCCAACATGGAGATCCCAGGGAACAAGTCAAACCACATCTTTGGTGAGAAAAGACCAGGAGGAACAAGCAACAGCAATCACACCCTTCAGACAGCAATAGGATAGCAAAAGTCCAGGAAGTTTCACGAATAGCATCAGATGTATTATTTTTTCTTTTCAAATGTTTTAATTAATATTTTATTATACCACCATGAGATATACAATTACAACGTTGTTCATGATTGGAGGTTTCGGTCAATAGTGTTTCAATACTCTGCCCTCCACCAGTGCCCATTTCCCACCATCAATGTCCCCAATTCCCTCCCCCCTCCCAAAGCCTGCTTCCATGGCAGGTTCTTTATCTCTTTTTCTCTCTCCCTCTCTCCCTTTTCCTTCTCTTACATATTGTGGATTGCAATACATACACTTAGAGGCCATCATGTGCATTTTTTTCTATATTTAATGCTCAGTTCTAGGTTGGTATTAGCCCTTTCAACATTTATTCACACATGTTCCATTCTCTGTCTTACCTAACCTCTGACTCCCACATGTTTGTGGTAATTTCCACTTTTGGTAAGACCTCCTGATCCACTTTTCACCTGACATTGGATTTTGGTGTCATAATATGTATAGATAGATAGATAGATAGATAGATAGATAGATAGATAGATAGATAGATAGATAGATAGATAGATAGATAGATAGATAGATAGATAGATAGATAGATAGATAGATAGATAGATAGATAGATAGATAGATAGATAGATAGATAGATAGATAGATAGATAGATAGATAGATAGATAGATAGATAGATAGATAGATAGATAGATGTCATGCAAATAAATGCAGTCATTCTATGTCTCTCTTTTTCCTTCTGACTAATTTCACTTAACATGATCCTTTCCACGTCCGTCCATTTATAGGCAAATTTCATAACTTCATTTTTCCTAACAGCTGCATAGTATTCCATTGTGTAGATGTACCACAGTTTCTTTATTCAGTAATCAGTTCTTGGGCATACTGGTTGTTTCCAGGTTCTGGCTATTGTGAATAGTCCTGCTATGAAAATAAAAGTGCGGATTGTGTTTCTGCTGTGTGTTTTTGGCTTCCCAGGGTATATTCCCAGGAGTGGTATGGCTGGGTCAAAAGGGAGCTCACTTTCTAGTCTTTGGAGGAATGTCCATATTGTTTTCTAGAAAGGTTGTACAAGCCGACATTCCCACCAACAATGTATGAGAGTCCCCTTTTCCCCACATCCACGCCAGCACTTGTTGCTTTTACCCTTATGAATATGGGAGGGGGCCACCATTTTCAACATCTGGACTCCACCACTTGTCAGAGCTCAATCCAGCAGGAAAGCTGTTCTTTCCCCTTTTTTTTTGTGGCTGCGTGGTTCATCAATACATGCACGAAATGAGAGGCTACTACAAGAGTATCCCACCTGCAAAGTAGAGCCTGGCAAGCTACCCATGTCATATTTGATATGCCAAGAACCAGTAACAATTATAAACCTCATTCCCATGACCTAAAGGAATGGTTTGAGGCTTTTCATGTTCCTGGAGTGAGCAGTTGCCCTTGGGCTACACTAGCATTTGAACAGAGAGTCAGAAAATTTGAAAAGAGCCTGACACTAAAAATGAAGAATTTATTTAAATAGAAATAAAGGAACTAAAGAGTATAGCAGCAAAATTCAGCAGCAGAGTAGAGGAAACTGAAAATTTCTTTTTATTTGGACTTTGGGTCACTTCTGGCAGTGCTCAGGGAACTTTATTCAATGCTGGGAACCACAGTCAACAACATGCAAGGCAAGTGCATAAATGTCTGTACTATCTCCCTAGACCAAGATGAAACTGAACAACAAAATAAGGACAATTAGAAAAAAAGAGAATATAAGATATATAGTTAATACCATAACAACTTCAAAATGATAGGAATTATAAAAAATATAAAGGAAAAAGGAAAGGAAGACTAGGCAAAGAAATAATAGGTGAGAACTTTCCTAATATGAAGAAGAGATGGGAATACTGATAAAAGGCCCAAATAATAATGGCAAACTAGATCCAAAACATACATTGCAATAAATCAAAATGGTAAAAACAAAGACAGAATTAAACTTATCAAAGCAGAGAGAATAAAAGCCTCATGGAAATGGTAAAAAAAAATGAAATTGACTCCATATTTCTTTTTTTTTTCTTTTTGGTTCAACCCGGCAATGCTCAGGGGTTACTCCTGGCTCTGCACTCAGGAATTACTCCTGATGGTGTTTGGGGGACCATATGGGATGCCGGGGATTGCACCCAGGCCGGCATGGGCTGGCCGCGTGCAAGGCAAATGCCCTACCCGCTGGGCTATCGCTCCGGTCCCTGACTCCATATTTCTTAAATTAGATAACAGGCAAGAAGGGAATGAGACACACTCAAAGTATTGAATGAAAGGAACCTCTATTCAAGAACCCTCTGCCCAGCATGGTATCATTCAGAGTTGAAAGAAGGATTAAAACATTTCAGACAAACAGAAGTTGAGGACATTTATAACATCTAAATGAGATCTGCTGGAGATATTAAATGACCTCATATAAAAATTAAAAAGCAAACAGAACAAGCAATCAAATGTCTCATAGAATCATGGCAACAAATTCTTCCACATCAATAATTTCTTTCATTGTCAGTGAATTGAACTCTCCTATTAAAAAATCACAAAAGCAAGATGGATCAGAAAGTAGAATCCAACCTTCTGTTCTTAGAGACACTATCACAACAAGCACAAACTTCAAGTGATATAATGGAAAAATAGCCATATAGTCTAATTTACAGAGTAAAATATATAACCAACCATACTTTTTTTTAATTTTTTTATTTTTAAAATTACAAAGATATACAATTAAAAAGTTCATATTTGGGTTTTGGTCAAACAGTGTTGCAGCACCCATCCCGCCACCAGTGCCCATCTCCCACCACCAACGCCCCCGGTTCCCTCCCCCCCTCCCCCAGCCCTGCTCCATGGCAGGTTCTTGATTTCTTTCCATTTCTCTCTCTTTCTCTTTTCCTTCCCCCTCAGACCATGGATTACAGAACATACATTAAAGGGTTGTCATGTGTATCTTTTTGCCTCTATTTAATGCTCAGTTCTAGGTTGGCATTAGTACCCTCAACAATTGTTAGCACACTGTTCCATTTCTGTCTTACCTAGCCTCTGACCAAATAGCATTCAAGTCAATGAAAATAATCATAGGTTAGGATGAACTTTTTCATGCCCATTACCAATAGAACAAGAGAACTTAATGCTCATCAACATATATACCCTGAATGAAAGGGCTGCAAATTTATAAAGCAATGAGTAATATAAGTGAGGAGATATGTTGATGGCAACACAATAGTAGTGACGTTTAGTAACCCATTCTCATCAAGGGGTCAATCAGGAAGAACACTAATAAAAATCAACATTAAAAGTAGAATTGGAGAACTGTGACTAACAGACATGAATAGGGCACTTCAACGTGTTAAAACTGAATACACATTATTCTCCAGTGCACTTGTAACATTCTAGTATAGATTACATGCTGAAACATGATGCAGGCACAGATAAAGCTATAAAAAGAGAAATCATATCAAGAATTTTCTCAGATCACAATGCTGAGAAGGTAGATATTAATGATAAATTTGGGGAAAGTTCTGGAAAATATACTGTAAAATGACAACTTTATCAAAGAGCAATTAAGGAAGAAAAGAAGGATTTCATGAAACCAATTAAAATGAAGACAGAAGCTATAAAAACCTATGGAACAAAGTAATAGCAACACTACTGAAGACATTCATTGCAATGTAGTTTCACATTAGGAAAGAAGAATAAGCTCAAATCAATGACCAAGTTTCAAATCTTGAAACTAGAAATAAACAACATATGAATTCTAATGTAAATTTAAGTCAAGAAATTATAAAAATAAAAGCATAAATCAATGACATTGAAAATGAGAAAATAATGCAAAGAATCAGTGAAACCAATAGCTGATTTTTTGAATGTTAAAAAAGATTTCCAAATGAGAAAATAATGCAAAGAATCAGTGAAACCAATAGCTAATTTTTTGAATGTTAAAAAAGATTTCCAAATCCTTATATAGACTCAAGAATAAAATAAGAAAAAAGGGAAATATTACAACAAACATGTTAGAAATACAAAGGATCATGAGACATTGCCATATAAATATTATATATAAAGTTTAGTTTTATTATGACTACAAAAAAGATGATATCATGTATTTTGCTGCTAATTGGGTGGAACTAGAGATTATCATGTTAAGTGAAGTAATTCAGAAGGAGAAGGAAAACACTGAATTATTCCACTTATATTTTGTATATATAAAAATAATAGGAAGAGGAAATGACTGAAAATCATGAATAGCTTTGTAAATCATGATGTCTTGATATTTAATTAAAAATAAAATTTAGCCTCACAATTTTCAAAATGCTGATGTTTGTATACTTTTATATAAGACAGCATAGATTTTACATTTTATACAGACTATCATGGATGGAGACAGTCATTTTTAAATGACAAGGAGATTATATATAATATGTTATATTATATATGTGAGAGACAGACATGGGGCAGAGCTGCTACTGGTTCTCACTGTGCCCAGCCGCTCATGAGTTGCCCGGGAGGGATGGCAGGTTCTAGCCCTGGCCCGCCACCCCAGCAGAGCCTCACAACAAGCCAGATGACCCCCCCACTCCATGAGGACCTCCATTTTCCACATCTAGACTTCCCCCTAGTCAGAACTCCACCCTGCAGACCAGCCTATCACAGCCCAGCTAGCTGTGATATCATCAATAAATGCTGGATTTTGAGATGACTACAAGAGTATGCTACCCGCACGTCAGAGCCTGGCAAGCTACCCGTGTCGTATTTGATATGCCAAATACCAGTAACAGTTATAGACCTCATTCCCATGACCTGATGGAATGGTTTGAGGCTCTTTATGTTCCTGGAGCTAGCAGGTGCCCTTAGGCTCTACTTGCATGAGACAGGTCATATGGAGATGTTACTGGTGCCCGCTCGAGCAAATCGATGATGAACGGGAAGACAGTGATACAGTGATTATATATGTATATTTACATATATACTTATATGCATATAATATATTACATTATATTATATATACATGTACACATATATGATATATGATATATGATGTATGATATATGATATATGATATATGATGAAAACATATGTAATGAAAAACTCACTCTCTTGAATATTTATTCTAATTATGGACAACCAAAATATTTACAACTGATAATATATTTGGTGGAAAATATTGACAGCAGTGCAATCATGGTTAGAGATATTAACAGCCCTGTCAAATGCTGGATAGATAAACTATGCAAAAACTCAATAATAAAATACTTGCCTTGAAGGAAGAAATCAGAAGAATTTGGTCTAGTAGTCTTATATAGACCCTTTATCCTGAAAAAGATAAGTATTCTTTTAGAATACACATGGGGCATTCTCCAAGATAAATCACCTGCTGGATCACAAAACACAGCCCCATAATCCAAAATAAGAAAAAAACATATCAACCTTCTTCTAAGATCACAATGCACTGAAAACAGAAAGTAATGACAAAAAGAGCTGTGGATAAACTCAAACACTTGAATATTAAACTATTTGTGACTGAACAACCAGTGTGTTAAAGACTAAATTGGAGAAGAATAAAGACATTCCTGGAAACAAACGAAAGTGAAGACACAAGTTACCAGAATATATGGAACATAGCAAAGGTTGTATTTGCTTTGTATTTCCCTCTTGCTTGCTAGAGGGAAGTTCATAGCAATGCAAGCATTCATTTGAAGCAAGAAAGGATGCATATAAATAACATAATTACAACCTTAACGTGCTATAAAAAGGCCAATAATAGAAACCCAAAACAAGCAGAAGGAAAGAAATAGTAAAACTTTGAAGAGATATCAATGAAATGGAAATTGCAAAACCAATTAAAAAGATAGATAAAAGCAATATCTGGTTCATTGAAAGAGTAAACATGATTGGAAAACTATTACTAGACCCATAAGGAGAGAAAACCCTAACACATTGCATCAGAAATAAAAAAGGAGATGTGAACTGCTGTCATGTTGACCCACACATCAAGTATGCTCCAGTAAATTCCATCCTCTCCCAGGAAATGCAAGCAAGAATATCAGTGTTTCCATGAATCTAAGCGGTTTGGCTGCTTCTCTTATGTGATTTAGTTGAGAGCAGAGTCAGTGGTTGAGTCAACATGGCAGTAGCTAGCCCATGACATTCGTACATAGACAAAATGCTGCTGAAGTTTATATAGGGTAATTTTTAAAAATAACCCTAAATGATCAAAACAGTCCTGGGGGAAATATGGGATTGTTCATTTTTTAGCTTACAATAGAATAAAAAAGACTCTCAAACCAATGAAATAGAATTTAAATCCCAGAGATATATCCACAAGTATATATGAACAATTAATATTTGAGAAAGGGGAAAATTGCTTGAGATGGAGTGAGGAAGACCTCTTTAACAAATGGTTTGATCAGTCACATATTAAAAATTAACTTAGATTTCCATTTCACACCAAAATAAACTCAAAATGGACTAAAGACTCTGATATCAAGACTCTGATATCAGGCTTTAATTCATAAATTATATTGAGAAAAGCATAGGCCTAATTCTTCAAAATATTGAATCAATGACCTAATACCATTGGATATGCACATCAAAAAATGGAAGCAAAGTAATAAATGGGACTACATAAAATTAAAAAATCTTCTCCATATGACAGAAATGATAGAAAGAATTAAAAGATCCCACAGAAGGGGAGACATTATTTGCCCATCATTCATTTGACAAGATATTAATGCATGATATGTAAAATACTTTAAGTAAAATACATCATCCCCATTCAAAGTTGGGGAGAAGAAACTTTCCCAAAGAAGATATACAGATGGGCAATAGTATATGAAGAATACTATTCATCAAAAAAATGCAAATTGAAACGAGATCATCTCACACAAGTGAGACTGGTATACATCACAAAGAACAAAAGCAACCAGTGACTGCTGATGGGGATGCCACATGGATCAACACTTTTGAAAAGCAATATGGTCACTTCTCAAAAAGCTAAGATTTGAACTTCCACACAACTCAACATTTCCACTTCTGGGCAACTACTCTCAAGGACCCACAAGCTCTGTTTGGAAAAGACCATCTTTCATATCAAATGCCAGTCTCCACTTTAAGTAAAAAGAGTGAATTTAAAATTGACAGGATCAGGGGAAAGCTCTGAAGCTAAAAGTACCTCCTTTGCAAGCTTGAGTCCATGAGTTTAGACCTCAGTGCTGCCTGCATGTGCCAAAGTACCTCAATATTTCTGTAGAGTGTGTGAGTGCTGTTTGGCACACAATGAGCTTATATGTGACCACTGGTGAGAAATGCAATATTTGGAAAGCACATGGGGAGCATATCACTCCAACTAGAACGTGCATAAACACCACAATTATGACTTGCAGGTACCAAGCTAAAATGATTCTGATCCCAAGTAAACACAATAGCGAAGTGTGCAAGCACCACTACCAGGCTTGTGTGAGCTTCAGTAACTGCAAAAATGGAGGCAGCAAAGGGAAAAGAAAGTAAAAGTAATGAAGAGGATCTTTAAAACATGTTCTTAAGAGCAATTTAAAGAACTAGACACGTTTGTCATATAGCAAAACATATTTCACTATCAACTGGTATGGAGTGTGGTGATTATACATTTCTACTCAGGTCCACAAGCCTCTTTTATTAATTTTTCATATTTGGTCTAATATTAAAGGTTTTCACATTTCATATTTTTCTAATGGGTGCAGGAACTATCAGTGTCTTTCTTTTACAAGAAGGAAATGAGCCCTGAGAGAAATTTTGACCTCATGGGCAACCATTTGAAACTACTTGCAGTGACCAAACACTCTTCCGTTGCTAGGCTAATAGGACATCCTCCTTACTCTGATGAAATCTAGCACAATTCTAATGTGTAGCACCCATTCCACAAAGCCTCCCTTCCATTATAGTTTCCATAGTATTTAAATATTGTCCATGATTTTTATCCTGCTAAATAGTTTTTCTAAATTTCTTCACAAAGTTCTTCTTCCCTTATGGAGACCTTTATTATACTGTTCAAGCTTCTGTTTTAAATCCCTTTCTATTTTTACCACCATCCTTGAATAGACTAATCTGCTCCCATAGCTTTATTTTTCAAAGACTCCCACTCTCATGTGTAATCCTCTCTTTTGAGCTTTGAATGGATATTGTCATACAAAATATATAATCATTAGTCATTTCCTAAGGCCTACAAATCACTTTGAATTCAACACATACAATATTGAACCCATGTCTTTCTCTTTCCCCAAATTCTAAATTTTGTATTTGCACAAAAGGATATAGACACCACAACGAGTTATCCAAGACAGAAATATTAGGATAATGCATGACCTGTCCCTTGACCTCTTAAATTAAAATCCAACCCATAACCAAGATCATTCAATATTTTATTTTAATTTTCTACCAAAAATCATTCTTTTTTTTTCCCTTTTCCTTTTTAGGTCACACCTGGCATTGCTCAGGAGTTACTCCTGACTCTGCACTCAGGAATTACTCCTGACTTTGCACTCAGGAATTACTCCTGGCAGTGCTCAGGGGACCATATGGGATGCCAGGGATTGAACCCAGGTCTGGCCTCTAATTCATTTTCTGCTATTGATTCAAAAAGCTGATAAAATGAAGCCTGATCAGACTGCACCTCTATTTAATATCCTTATATACTGATTTATATGAGGACATGGGGCAGAGCTGCTACCGGCTCTCACTGTGCCCAGCCGCTGATGAGGTGCCCGGGAGGGACGGCAGTTTCTAGCCCTGGCCCGCCACCCCAGCAGAGCCTCACAACAAGCCAGACGACCCCTCACTCCATGAGGACCTCCATTTTCCATATCCGGACTTCCCCCTCATCAGAACTCCACCCAGCAGACCAGCCTATCACAGCCCGGCTCATCAAGATCCACCCTGCTGCAGTCTTTTTTAATCCAGCCCTGGTATGCTGATCCAGAGACAGACATGGGGCAGAGCTGCTACTGGCTCTCACTGTGCTCAGCCGATCATGAGGTGCCCGGGAGGGATGGCAGGTTCTAACCCTGGCCCGCCACTCCAGCAGAGCCTCACAACAAGCCAGGCGACCCCCCCCCACTCCATGAGGACCTCCATTTTCCACATCTGGACTTCCCTCTCGTCAGAACTCCACCCAACAGACCAGCCTATCACAACCCGGCTCATCAATAAATGCTCGATTTTGAGATGACTACAAGTGTATGTTACCAGCACGGCAGAGCCTGGCAAGCTACCCGTGTTGTATTTGATAGGCCAGATACCAGTAACAATTATAGACCTCATTCCCATGACCTGATTGAATGGTTTGAGGCTCTTTATGTTCCTGGAGCAAGCAGGTGCCCTTGGGCTCTACTTGCATGAGACAGGTCATATGGAGATGTTACTGGGGCCGCTCGAGCAAATCGATGATGAACGGGAAGACAGTGACAGATATACTGATTTAGAGAAAGTCACAATGACCTAAAGTAGGTTACAGAATAATGGAAGAATTAGTGTCCATTTCTAGTAGCCAGTATACTTTCAAAACACTCCCACTTTACTGCAAGCTCAGTCCCACCTAGCTGATTGAGTTTCTCATTTGCGGTAACAATCTTTCCTGTAAAAAGTTAGTGCCTACATATGTTTCAGCATAAACAACACTTTCTGTGAATATCTTCCCTTCTCATTTCTTTATCTGTCTAAAATGGTCTATTACAGCAACTATGATGACAGTCTTATTCCCTGATAAATGTATACCTGGATTGTTATTGAGCAGTGGCATTTAGGTGCCTAATGAAGTCATATCCTTAGTAGAATCTAGTTCCTGTAACTATTTAGATTATAAAATAATTGCTGATTAAAGAGTGAGGCAAAACTGGATAAGTGTGTTGTCGAGGACACCGCCGGGGTCCCCGACAATGCCGGAAGCGAGTTCCCTTCTACCTCCGAAGCCGCCTGGAATGGATGAAGACTCAGGAATCCGATGCAGTTTTTAAAGGCTTTACTTATCACAGGTTCAGGCATATATCCAAGAGCAGGGAAAACCTCTGGACTTTGGGTTCCCAGATATGCCCCCGCCACGTGTAGGCCAAGATGGCTGTCACCACGTGTTAAGGCCCAACAGAGATGGAGAGGACAGAGAGGCAAACGCCAAGGGAAGCCAAAATGGCAAAAAGGGAGAAAAAAAGACGGTCTTCTTTCTTCTTGCAGCTTATTTTATAGCTAGAAATCCACCAACCTCCCCAGCCCAGCCCATTTTGGGCTGGGCTATCTAGAGATGAAAATAAAAAATAGCTCTATAGAAATATAGCAACTTCAGGAGACCATCTGGCTGTTTACAAGGACCCGGGCTAATTCAAAACCTCCTAGCAGAGCTGGGAGGAGCTACAAGTTAAATGTAACTTCCCTGGAAGGAAGGGTCAAATGCCCTCCGATAATTTCTCCCAGTACCTCACCTAATGTCTTGAGCCAAGATCTGTCTGGAAATGCCTTTAGAGGGTAGAGAAGGGGGTTTCTGAGATGGCATGTCTCTGTACCAAAGACTATACTAATGCCAGTTAAATATTTCTCCAAGCCTTCACAAGAGTCTTATCTACTTCACGGTAGTTTTGTATTTTAGTTGCTTTTGAGTTATCAGGGAGCCATGCTTGCTTGCATGGAGGCAAACAGCATTTCTCTCTGGTCTAATTACTTAGAGATCCAACGTGGCCAGGCAAATATGCTGGTAAGATCTAGCTAGTCCCGCAATGCTTGTGGTAGCATGAGATAATATTTATACCAGCCACTACAAAATACATGGTCAGATAAACTGCCACATTTAAACTACCCCCCATCTACAAAGTGATCTGCAGGAGGCAATCCAGGACAGATGCAACAATGTGTAAAAAGTAGCCAGTTTCCTGTATGTCAGATTAAAACCCAGTTAAATATGTTTTGTTGGTTTTGAAAACAGTGATAAGAGAGCACTGAGTTGAATTATAAGCTCTGCCTCCTTGCCAGTGGAGTGAAATTATGCTAATGAATCCAACCTCCCCTAGACTAGCTTCTTTCTGTGGACTTTGCTCAGACAAAATGGCAACTGAGACCAAATGGTGATAGACTGATGAAACATCAACATTCCTGGGATCAGAGATCTCCTCACCCCCAGCATAGAACAGAACTCAAGGCCACGTGGAGACAGGAATTTACCAGGCTAAATTCTATGCTTCCTCACATCGACACCCCCTATTAATAACAGAACACAGACCAAGTGCACCAGTTTCACTTCTTGGTTCCCTTTAACTGTCCAAGACAATTTAAACATCCCTTTTAGTGTCTCTAAGAGTGTGTCTCTACCCCAGCCTCATCAGAGGCGGGTGGGGTCTGCCCAGGATTGCACTCTTACAAACTTTTCCTATTTACTTCAGTTTTACTTCTCTGTCTCTCTGTGACCGCTAGGTCAATGATCTATCACTTTTAATTTGTTATCAGTGCTATTTCACTTGGCATTTTCTATAATTGTTTATAAATGAGAATAATTATACCCATCCTTAACTAACTTTCAAACAAGGTCATTGTGAGATAGTGAAGGAGGTCTTATATGGAACCTCTTCTTATTCTCTTCTCATTCTCAGGAATGAGAACTATTCTTAATAAACTATATTTGCTCTTCAGTGAAGAGAGAGAGAAAGCAAGATGCCAAAAGATATTCAAGACAGATGCTTTGTTGTCTCCATGTAGTTATTAATGAAGTGAACAACTTCATAGTTCTGTCATAGTTAGTGAAGAAAACTTGAAAGACAAAGGGTGGTGGCCATATTAACTCTGGCCTTTGATGTCCACAAGATACACTTATCTATCATATATGGTAATGCCTCAGAGTATGAGCCCAGCCCAGGACTCAGTCACACACCTACACTAAAAGACTGTGGAAATAGGAAAACAACCAGTCATATTGCCTTTTTTTTAATATAGCAAATTAAAGACAAGAAAGTAAGAAATTATTCCATTATTCCGTTCAATATTATATGGGAAAATAAGAAATTTGGTGAAAGAAATGCCAAGATGAGCCAAGTTAATGGAAAAGGAAGCACAAACACAAGTCACTACCCTGACCATAACCAACAATCACAGTATTACTGAAATGAATTTTTCTTTTCTGGGGATAATTTGAAAAGGATATAATATTAAGCTATAATTTAAGTGAACCTTAAATTTATCTTTTAAATTTCTGTCAGTCTTGCAAAGAAACATTTGTAATTATAACTATGGTCATCATTATGCAATTCTTATCATGATGGAAAGTTCATTTGTGTGTGTACTCTTACCATAATCTCCTAATGCTTCATAGTCACATATGTGTTATCTAATAATATAGTTTTAAATTTCATATAAATTAACTTAGAATTATTATATAGCATTCTTAAACTTATTCTATAAATTATTATATAGATACTTAAACTTTGGCTCCTTTCATTTAGAAGTACCATAAAATTAATCTAGATACCTACATCAGTAAGTTATCCTACTGATTCTAAGTAATATTCTTTTATGTGGTTATACCATAGTTAGCTATTCCCCAGTTAAAGAACATTGGATTATTTCCAATTTATAGTTATCAACAAGAAAGTCATTATAAATGCTCTTTTTTATGTGAATATAGTTTTTTCTTTATGTCAATACATACTTAAGAGTGGAATTATTGAGTCACATGGTTAAGTATGTATTTAATTAGGGCCAGAAAGATAGTACAGTGGGTAGGGCACTTGCCTAGCACTTGGTGTAAATTGGTTCAATCCCCAGTACCCATATGGTCCCCCCTATGAGTACCCATATGGTCTCCCCAATAAGTATCAATGTGTCAATAAGTACATGGCTAGGAGGAATCAGCTCTGAGCACCTCCAGGTGTGGCCCAAAATGAAGTTTTCAAATCAAAACAAGTATGCATTTAACCTTGTAAGAAACTGTTAAACTGTTCTACCATTTTACATTTCCACCAGTATTCTATGAGTGTTCCAGTTTCTCTTACATAGACTTTTATCCTTACTATTTTCAGTTTTGAATTCTTTATTTTAGGCATTCTGATTTGGGAGATAGCAATAATTCATAGGGGCTTTAATTTGTATTTCTCTCATGACAAGTAATGCAAATTATATTTTATATGTATTTATCATCAATATATTTATTTTCATAAAAATCTGTTCAGATCTCTGTGTTGTTTTTTTTAAGCTGTGTTGTTTTCATATTACTTAGTTTTGAGAACAGCAATAGAATAAGTAAAAGTCTGGAGGTATCTTAGTTAAATGATGGGAAATTAAATGATTTTGAGTATTGGAAATTGATATACAATAGCAACATGTGTTAGATGTAAGTTGTGCTACTCTTTCAGTGGGAGAGGAAGCATCTAATGGTGCTGAGAGAATCATGCAGTGCTAGTGATCAAACCTTAGAGCGCTGCATGCAAGCAAAGCCTACACTCCAGTCTGTTGAGCCATCCTGGCCTACATTGTGCTAAACTCCTTATAGCATAATCCCATCTATACTCATACAAATTGTGTAAGGATGACACTTGTTATCTTCATACTGAAGATGGTGAGCTGAAGTTAAGAGCAGAATAAAGAGGATGTGTATTATATAATAATTAGGGGGCAGATACCAATCCTTCATTGCAGACTGGATATAAATAATCACTGTGAACAATCTAGTTCATACCAGGGGACTACTACACCTGATGAAGTCATAAGTGGAATCCAGGCCATCTTACTGCAAATGACTTGGCACTCTAAGAATTATTCTCTTTGACTACTAAAATGAGGCTGGAACTACTGGTTGAGAATACACTGGCATAGGCAATTAGGGGCCATAAACTTATCAGAGGAAGATAATGAGAAAGAATAGAAACATGTATCTATAGAATATTAAAATGTGTGTAATGGTGGCACCCTGGGAGAGGCAGACATCAGAAAAGTTAGATTGTTAGTGCAAGAATCAAAGCAGCATTGCAGACTATGAAGTTACTGCAGAAATGAAGAAAATTGAATTATTTTCAAGGATATTTGAAGTATGTTGCTACTCTTTGTAAGCAAATTGTTTCTATAGTGAGAAAAGAATAAAAGGAAAGTTGCATAACTTGTTTAAGTAATGGACGAAACAAATAATAATAGGTAATTTTGATAGAAAACAAGAGATAATAGGAAAACAAGAACAGATATAAAACTAGCTTAGAGCTTTAATATTTTATGTATTTTTGATATTTTGCTATTGTTTTAGACGAGACTTTGTAGTACTGCACTCTTAATTTTGTCTCTATGCAAGAGAAAAGAGATAAATAATGCCACAGAGGCAGGCTAGGGGAGGGGAGGAATTGGGGCATTGGTGGTTGGAAATGGGCACCGGTGGGGGAATGGATGCTGGAACACTGTATGATTGAAACCCAAACATAGCATCTTTGTAATTGAATATCTCATGGTGGTATAATAAAATATTTTTAAAAATCTTGTCTATGCTCAAGGAACACTCCTGGCAGTTTAATCTGGGAATTAGTCTGGCGTCTGTAACATGCAATGAAAGTATTCCCTCTCCATATTGTTTTCTACTCTCATCTTTTCATCATTTCTTCTTAGCATGCTTATTAGAACAATTTCAGGATTCTAGTTAAGTCATACTTTAGTTATAATACCAGACTCAAAATTTTTAGGTTTCAATGAACCATTGTGATAGGACAGCAGCTAGAGCACTTGCTTTGAATGCAGCCAGCCTAGGTTTAATCCTCAACACCCCATATGGTCCTCTGAGCACCACTAGGAGTTATTGCTGAACACAAAGCCAGGAGTAAGCTCAGAGCACTGCTAGGTGTGGCCCCAAAGTCAAAACAAATAAAAATTTAATAATTTGAATGTTTATTCTAGAAATTTCCTATGCTCTTCCAGACCTCAGTGCCTTTGAACACTCATCCCACCTAGACTCTTTTTTCACATCTTACTTGCATAGTAAAACTCTCTTTTCAAGGTCCTAAATCAAAGATATCATGATTACCTCCCTGACAATGCTTACCACACCCTGATAACCCCCTGTTAGAGTCTGTTCATAATCCAATATTATTTCTAACAATTAAATTATGGGTAATGTCAAAAACAAGTGTTTTGCATTGTTTTCTGTGCCAGCCTATTGGTGCAAGCTCAATGAATGTCTGTTGAATAATCAATTAATTGATCTGTGGCATGATACTTGACTATAAGTTGTGTAGAAAGGTGATCAGGATGACAAAGCTTATGACTATTCTGTACATAGATGCTTTTTCCATATGGAATGAAAGCCCTGCCTATAGCTGCATGTATTTTCCAGGGTTGGTCTGAAGAATTAAATGGAGTGACCCAAAAACAAGAAAGGGGCTACTAACTTCCTTATGAGACAGACAGAAAGAAACTAAACCCCAGATGTGATAAGAAAAGGAGCTGAATCCTTAACCAAGTTCCACTCTCCATCCATGATATTAACATCTCACACACTATACTTAGTAAAGATTTGACTCCTTCAGTCTTATGTGTTGATCTTTTGTATGAGAGCTGATGTATGTGAACATTCATAAAGTTCACTCCAGATAGGACTGTCAGGCACAGTATTGAAAAGTGAAGGTGTTACACTTAAACTTCAGCTAAGAAAAATAAACTGAATAAGTTTACTTTGTGAAATATTTATGAAACACACGCTAAAAGCAGATGCCATTGGACTACACTGGCACGTGACAGGGACAAATGGAAATGTTACTGGCACCCGCTCTAGCAAATTGATGAATAACAGGATGTCAAGTGATCAAGAGATACTAAAACAGCTGATATTCAACTAAAGTGGGAGTACTGTATGTTATTCCTATACTCTAATAGAAACACTGAGTAGACATTGGGGTCGGAGGGTATTCTCTTGCTCACGGCTGACGTTAATTCAATCCCTGGTTCCCAGCATTGCCAGGAGTAATTCCTGAGTGAAGGTCCAGGAGTAACCCCTGAGCATTGCTGGATGTGACCTCAAGAGACAAAAAAGATAAAGACTAAGTAGACTTTAATAAATCTGAGGACAAATAGATAGTGACTATAGTGTTCCTTTATGGACCCAGATTTCAAACTTTAGTACCACTGAGCATGTATTAGAGCAATTTAATATGTTAATAATTTAGAGCACCAACTTTTAAAACACAGGTCTCTGAGTTCAGTTCCTTGCTCTGTGTCTCCCAATATTTGCAACCTTGGGAAAAGACACAAAATTTCTCCAGGCTTGAATTTCCTTATAAAAAATTGAGGATAGCAATGGCAGCCTTTCAGCAACTTTGTTGCTATACATCTAGTTTAACGTCTGTGTAGCATCCGTTTATTATTATTATTATTACTATTATCATCATCATCACTATCATCATTAGCATAATCATCACTATCATTATTATCATGTTGGCTCTAATGTTTCTTGCATCGTTGTCACTCCCTTCTCTGGGACAAGTAAAGGTAGGATAGCATAGGTCAAACTACACTAGAAAAGCAAGGCCATAATTCATTTTTCACTTAGTTTATACTGCTTGCATTTATTTTCTCATTCAACTCTCTCATAATAACTCAAATGTATATACTTATTTCTGTTTTTTAGACATTGGATTCAAAGCACAGAAAGAAATAGAAACCTTTCTAAAGTTGCAAGGTTATACATTTTGGAAATAGAAAATTTGAAACTCAAACTGAGCTTTATTTGATCCATTTAGATCCCAGAGGCCATGTTTCTGCCAATAATACACACAGAAAATTTTCTCTATATTACCAAGCCAAATGTCAGTGCTTTCCCACACAGAGAAAAATCTGCTAACAGTATTACAGAGATGTCTTTAGGAACTAAATAATGCAATATTATTTCATTTGCTATCTTCCAAACTAAAATGTCGTTCTCAGAGAAGGGCCTTTCTTCCTCTTTCCTGCATAGGGAACCCCTCTTGTATGATTCAATTTCTTCTCTAGCTACAGTAAAAGTTAATCGGTTATATCAATGGAGGATAAGTTCATTTCTTAACTGCTCTTAACATGGAACACCTTAAGTGTTCTTTATAGTCCATCAGATGTTTTACATTTTTATTTCCACATAGATTCAGAAAACTATATGACTCAATATTTCAGATGAATAAACAGAGACATAAATGAATGAACTATCATTTATTTTTTAATTTAACAAAGTCATTTATTTTTTTAATTTTTTTATTATACCACCGTGAAACACACAATTACAAAGGTGTTCATAATTGGTTCTTGGTAATACAGTATTCCAGCACCCATCCCTCCACCAGTGCCCCATTTCCACCACCAATGTACCCCTCCCCCTCCCGTCCCCCACCCGCCTTAATAGCAGGTACCCCAGTTTCCTCTCTTTCTCTCTCTCTCTCTCTCTGTCTCTGCATCTCTCTCCCTCTTATTTTACACATTATGGCTAGCCCTGCAGATATTTAAAGTTTATCACTTAAGTCTCTTTGTGTATATTCAGTGGTGAGTTTTAATCTGCCATTACCATTTCCCCATATTTAGTAAAACACTGGTATCTATATCCTATTAATGAATGCAGTCATTCTATATCTGTCCTTTTCCTTCTGACTAATTTCACTCAGCATGATAGACTCCATGTCCATCCATTTGCAGGTAAATTTCATAATTTCATCCTTTCTGACAGCCGCACAGTATTCCATAGTGTAGATGAACCACAGTTTCTTTAGCCAGTCCTCTGTTCTCGGGCATTTAGGTTGTTTCCAGATTCTAGCTATAGTGAATAGCGCAGAGATGAATAAAGAAGTACAGATAGTGTTTCTTCTATGTGTTTTTCGGTCTCTAGGGTATATTCCCAGGAGTGCTATTGCTGGATCAAATGGGAGCTCAATATCTAGCTTTCGGAGGAATGCCCATATTGTTCTCCAAAAGGGCTGGACCAGTCGGCACTCCCACCAGCAGTGGATGAGAGTCCCTTTTTCCCCACATCCACGCCAGCACCGGTTTGAACTATCATTTAGTTATCAGAAAGTTAAGAGATAAAAACTTTATCTCTTATTTCACTTAGTTTATACTGCCTGCATTTATTTTCTCATTCAACTCTCTCATAATAACTCAAATGTATATACTTATTCCTATTTTTTAGACATTGGATTCAAAGCACAGAAAGAAATAGAAATGTTTCTAAAGTTGCAAGGTTATACATTTTGGAAATAGAAAATTTGAAACTCAAACTGAGCTTTATTTGATCCATTTAGATCCCAGTTTAGTATAAACTAAGTGAAATTTATTTGGACAGAACTGCTGTCCAAATACTTTTCTTTCAAAATTATTTTTCAGGGGAGCCCACCTACATTATACTCAGGGAGCACCCTTGACAGTGCTCAGGGAACCATATTGGATGCTGGAGATCAAGTTAGGGTTGGCAGAGTACAAAGCAAGCACCTTATAGCTTTACTCTTTACACTCACTTTACTCTCTGGCTTTATCAAAAGTATTCCTTTATTCCACAATTTGTTGGGTACATAATTTGTTGGGTATCTTTTATGTATAAATACTGGTCTAAATTTAGGTTTTGATATAAGTTTATGTTGTCATTACCAAGTGTTCACTTAATTAATTAATTCTGTAGTATTCTGCAACCAGCATGATCTAGCTTAGAATGTATCCAAATGATAGAGTAGTTTATGTCTGAGAAACAGTATTTCATACCAAATTTTCCTGTTCACTAAAATAATACAAATACAAATAATTTAATTTGCTGGAACACTGTACCCAAACTGATACCCAAACATGAACAACTTTGTAATTGTATATTTCATGGTGGCATGATAAAAAAAAATTTAAATACTATTATATATAAATACATATAAATTAATTAAATTAATTTAACAATATAATTCAACTTTGTATTGTATATAATATAATTATAGCATGTAATAAAGTAACTGTATTATAACAAATATAAACAAATAATTCAATTTATATATTTAAATATATAAATATATTAAAATATAAATTGATTTTATTTATAAATATATATTAATTTAATGTATACTATGATACAAATAATTTAATTTATACTTTTTCTATGGTTTGCTAATTTATCATGGTTCATATGTCTTCAACTCTGGGAGAAAAAAACTAGCATTGACTTGGTTGCCTGCAGCCTATTATGGAAACACTTAAACAGTCAACTTGGAGGTTAGTAGTGAATCAGCTAATTCTGCCAAGAAACACAAGAACAAGTTTTCTGAAACTAAAATCAAAACTGAGCCCAATATCCACACTGTGTTGGGTTTCATGAGCATTTAGAAGTAAAAACCTTTTTCTACCCTGCAGAGAAAAAATACGTTTTAAGAGGAGACAGAAAAGGCAAGTATTAAAAGTAGTTCACAAACAAACAAACAAAAAGGACAAGGATGGTATATGGAAAATAATGGAGCAACTATTTATCTCAAACAGACACGATCTCCAAGAAGTTTCCACAGAGGAGTAATTAAATTTAACTCTATAGAATAAGTATAAATAAGTGGGAACAATGGTGATGATCTCCAAGAAAGCAGGGGAGGTAGTGTGAGCAAATACCAAAATATGAGCTTTATAATGGGGCGGGATTGTCTAAGAGCATGGAAATAGAAGCAGAGTACAACAGGTAGTGTATAGGTACACCCTATCCATATGATTTGCTGTTTGCTCTTAGGCTCTGCACAGTGATTCTGCTAGATGTCCATCAAATCTGCAGCACTAGCTGTGCAAGTGTCTCCAAGAGTTGTTCCAGAGCTACTTACACATTAGCAAAACTATGAGGATTATTTTTTTCACTTCAAAAAGATTTTATTGTTTGAAAGACAGAACACTGCTCTTTATTAGAGATTCAAGAGCAAGCTGTATCTTATGCAACAACCTAAATTCCATAGTAGATGATGTCACCTGTACAAGCCTATAAATGGAGTAAGGCTTCATGTGTATCTACACAACTTACCTACACAAGTACTCAGTGCTGCAACATGACTGTCTCAGTACTTCGGCTGACAGTTGTCCTTGGACTGCTTGTCTTAATCCTGAGTTGCCATGCAGGTAAGTGCTTCTGGTTGGAGCTCACAATATGTAGTAGTTAGCTACAGTTGAAGGAAGTTGGTCCAGAATATAAATGAAAGAAAGGAGGAGTACTTTGGGCATTGTAGAGACAGACCTATCGAAACAGAAAACAGGATTTTCATTCAAATAGAAAGCAGGATTATCATTCAGTAATGATATGTGCTTCAGTAGGTGTCTTTATCCTTGGGGAATGTATGAAAATAGATATGATTCTTTTTCCTATACTTTAAGTAATTTAATAACATTCTTCCACTGTGGCTCTTCAGAGATTCTGGGGCATTTATTTTTTTGATAATCCCAAAATTGTGGTGGGAATTGAATTGTGATATGAATATATATGTTTGTATAATAATATTATTGATAATACTACAAAGAACTATGAACTTACTCTAGGCTTGGTTGTATAATAAGTGGGATATACATAAGGTCATAGACCATGTATTAATATGAATATAAATTTAAAACATCTTTGAAGTGTAATTATATTTGAATGTATTTGAAACATATTTGAAAGTGTATTTGAAATGTGACTGTAACTCAGTAATGAAACTTAGAGTGTTTGTAAGGTTGAATAAGTAATTTTATTTGCAGATTGGGGACCAAACTAGGGTACAGAGGGCACCAAAGTATCACTTTTAATACCTCTTAAAATATATGTAATACAAGGGTAAGGTCAATAATTTTCTAACCCTGAATTTCTTGCATATTAAAATCCAGCATCATATTTTTAAGTCAATAAAAGAAATTGCTATACTGCTAGACAAACTAGAACACAGAAACTGAGTCATGGTAATGCTATTTTACACCTACTAAAAGTCTTCGAGAAGCAATTGCTTAAATGTTAGTACTATACTATGTAAACAATGTGCTCTACTGCAGTAAAAATAAATTAGGTTGAAATCTTGATCAATCACTTTCTAGATATGTGATTTTAGGTGAGTCATTTAAATTCCTTAAGTGTCTGTATTCTCTCCTCTAAAACCTTAATACCCTCTCTGAACCAAAGGAGGATTATGCAGGTGACGAAAGTGTAGCCCAGTGCCTGCATAATAGGCAAACCACAAATATGCTTTCTTCTTCCTTTCTCTACCCATGTTAAAAACGAAGCAATTATGAGTACTATAGTCGCCTTGTGAGGGTTATGTCTACATAAGTCTTTTTTTAGCACAGTATATTTTATAAACATAATGGTACATTTACAAATGAAATAGTGGAAAAGGAAAAAAGCTTGTTAAAAAGAAAGAGCCATCAACTTAATATTTAGTGCTTAGTGTCCTGACTTTGGTTTTAGGACCCAGGCGCATGCTCCTATCAAATCATTGATCGAAGCAAAGTAAATAATAAATGTTTTCAGGACTAAGGATCCCTTTCTTGTGTCTTACTAAAAGTTTTGACTTGGTGATATATGAAGATGCAATTCTTCTGCTACAATGTGACAGTCTTCATGTAAAAACCTAGTTGCGTCTTCATTCAAAGTCATGAGATGTTTGAATTAGAAGTTAGGCACTCCTTGGTTAGATCAAAACTTGCCATCGGGTTGTCAGATATAATGCAAGGCATCCACTTACCTTGTAGATATATCTTAACCATCACATGGATTGTTCCGATAATAAAATTAGATGAAAATTTAATTGAGAATCATATATTTTCATGTATTAAATCTGGAAACACTATATATGAGGCTGAAACAAAAGCAAAAGATAAAATTCCTATTTTATCCAGTCGACAGTCTAGACGGAAAGCCATACGGAGATGCGGACACTCTCCGCTCCTCTACACTCGTTTATCCTTTATATCACTGACCAAAACTGCCCAAGGACACTTTATGGAACCAGCTTAACTCTCTAGATTCTTGGTCTCATTATAAAGGAATTTGACTTAGTGCGAAAAGAAAGAAGTGTATGACTTAAGTCCCATCTTCACTAGGTCGTCTTTAGGTCTATTGAACATCACTAAATCTGTTTCATTTTTCTAATCCAGTGAGATGAAATCTACATCTCTAGAAATACTCTAAAATTGGTTATGTATAAAATTATTTGACACAGCTTGTCAAATAATTATGTACAGAACTATCAAATAGTATACAAGTGACAGAATTTCTGTTTTTATTACTATAACGTGTTTATTATTATAACACGACACACTTATAGAGGTATCATAATTTTTTCTGTCAAAGAATAGATATCATCAGACTTCTCAGAGTCCAGATATTAATACCAATGGTAAATGATAAAATTCTTCTTCACCCATTCACTCTGAAACTTTGAAGAAGACTATTATTTTTTTCTCAAATTCTACCTTTTTTTTCTCTTTTTGCAGTACCAGGGGTCAACTCAGCTTCACACATGAAAAGACTATATTTCTACCACTGAGTCACCTCGCTGGCACCTTTCAAGTTTCATTCCTTACCTTTAATTTGCAAAGATTATTTTGTTTCTTTCATAGAGTTTGTGAAAATAAAATTAGGCAATTTACAACATTGCCTGTCATAGGTATGTGCCCAAAAATGTGACCTATGACCATTTGTCCTCATTATCATTACTATGATTACATGGTCAAACAATAAAACCAAATTTAGTGGAGGTTAATACAAGGGATTTTAGGAGCTCCTAGAACAAAAAAGAACTTCCCTTTCATATTTCTGGGAAGCATTTCTCAAATTCTGTTCTGTTTTTCAGATGAAAAACCAGAAGGCAAACCGGATGACAAACCAGATGGCAAACCAGATGAGTCAGGCAAAAAAATCAGATGAAGGATTCCCAAGCTTCCTAAACCTCTTGGGCACAGAGATCATTGAGAATGCCGTGGAGTTCATCCTCCGGCCTCCATAACAAGGAACACGTAAGCACTGAGATAGATAGTGCTTGTGTTCAGTTCGTTGTTAGTAATGACCTTGTTGCATTAAAATGAATGAGAAACAAAATCAGTGCCACATATAACTGTATTATTTTAATAAAAAAGTGTTACCTGCCTTTAAATATATATATGCAAATATATAGGCATATATATGTGTGTATATATATACATATATATATGTATATATACACATTGTGTATATATATATATATATACATCGTAATGAATTCCCCTGAACTTCCATGGGGTTGAAACATTTCTATCAAGTCAAGAAGGATGAACACCAGACTAAGGGGACAGAAATCAGGTTTGATCTAGACACAGGTGATAGATTACAGGATGACCTAGAGAGTTACACTATAACTCTTGAGTGAAGGTGGTAGATAGATGTTCATTAGTGAGAGGTGTGATATGTCCTGTCTTTATTTTCTAGCTAGAGAAACTTGGAGACACTAGCAAAGATCATAATTAATTGAAGCAATAGATACATGTTTGCAAATCTCTCAGCAAGAGGGTCTATTATGATGACAGGAATTATGTTTTAGCACATCACATGTCCGTTTTTCCAATGTTTTCATTCTGCCTCCAAATCCAAGTGCCTAACTGCTAAAACATCATGTTCTGGCCTACATATAAAGTCTACATATAAAACTCTGGCTTTCTGCCTCTCTATATCTCCATTCATCACATCTACCCACATTAATATCTCAATTTCTACTCACATTAATATCCCAACTCCAGATGAAATTCTTCCTCTTAACCTCCTGTTGGTTTTAGTCGCCCCTCTAAGCCTTTGCTATCCCATTCTCTCCTTCACAGACCTCTAAACACTCTTTTAACTCATCTCCAGAGTTCCCTGGAGAACATAGAGAAAATGCAGTCTCATGATCCTATTTAGCTATTTCATATTCATATTTTTGTGAAGATGCAAATATTTTTCACTTATCTAAAGATGATTACTTATTAGATTCTATAAAATGCTTATACCCAATAACAGGTTAAGAACCACTTCTATATATATAGAAGGCCTTTCATCAATCATGCAACAACTCGTAATCTATGTTCTGCATAAATTGATATGTTATCAGCTGGATGAGCAGGATATACTTCATGAACAAATTATTGAAACTCACAAATGTTAAATTTGTATGGTTATTTGTCTTATTGTGGTTATTATCACAACTGTTGACTCTTTTAATTGTTAATATGTAGAGAGAAGGAAACTGTCAAACAAAAGTAACACCCACTGTCCCACTGATTGCAAAATACAGATTAGAACTCCACCCTAATTCATATTTCCATCATTTATGAACTGAAATGACTAATTGCTTTCTACCAAACCTTACCTAGGTTTTCCAACGATGCTTCTAACCCAATTCATTTACATCTTAATCTCTTACAAATGTCTTCTTCCCAAGTTCTGATCTAAGAAAGCCATGCTCCCATCCCTAGAATCCAGAAACCTCTACCTTATTTGAGTCTTCTTGCTCTTCATTGCCTCAGTCTAAGTACTAAATAATTAATTTCTACATATACTTCTATGTTAGTCCTTTTCTTCAAGTATGTTGACTAGTTAACTGAGCTTGTTTTATTAGTATGTCATTGAACTGCTTCAATCCTTACAAGCCTTATGATTTCAACAAGTTTCCCTTTGAGCTTCAGAGGGACACACGTTCAGAACATGCATAACATGCAAATGTAAATAAAAGTTCATATAATGGGGCCACAAAGACAGCACAGTAAGTAAAGTGCTTGCCTTGCACATGGTCAACCTTGACTCAATCCTGGTTCCCATATGGTTCCCCAAGCATTGCTAACTGTGACCCTTGAACACAGAGACAGGAGTAAGCTCTGAGAACTGCTTCTGTGATCCACTTCTCCAATTTACTGTATGTCAATTAAACTCTTTATGAATAAAATTATATACCAGGAACTATTCTAGGTATATATTACTATACAAACATATAAAAATATTCCTATTTTCAGAGCTTATCTATGAAGAGCTACCTAAGTTTATATATGAATAGATAGCTGCTTAAATATTTTCAGAAAAATCAATGCTAATTATGCAACAATAACCTGTTAACTGAAGTGTGTGAACATTTCATGTCATTTCTTTCTGGCATTGAAAAGGTGTGCCCCAAATAGTATGACAACTTTAAAATCATTCTAATTCTAGCATCCCTGCTAATTCTGAATTGTAATTTCTTTTTTTTTCTTTTCAAGAGGATTTTTGGGATTTGATGAAAAACCAGGAGGAAAATCAACAAATTGACCACCCCAGGTGATTTTTAACTTGCAATTTTTACACAAAAAGTAGCATATTGGGCAAAAATAGTAAAAAGTGTTTGTCTTTGTCTTTTCTGGGTGTCCAGTTCAGCCACGCACCTTTTAGACTGCCAATCTCCTCAGTTGTGTGTTTCCCTGAAGTGAATAAGCACACACACACACACACACACACAATGAAACTGTCAAAAGCTTCTTTTGATATGGTTATAATGTTTTACCGTCTCACTATCATAGTCTGAAAATTCTTATTCCACATCTTCATCAACCATTGTTATCTTTGTTCATAATTTTGGAAGTTTCAATAGCAGACAAATGGTTTTTCAAAGAAGTCTAAGTTGTATTTAATTTTTTCTATGACATATATGCAGAAAATTTCTGCTTTTATTTTCTTTTTTTTCCTTTTTGGGTCACACCCAGCAATGCTCATGGGTTACTCCTGGCTCTTCACTGAGGAATCACTCCTGGCGGTGTTTGGGGATCATATGGGATGCCGGGAATCAAACCCAGGGTGACCGCATGCAAGGCAAACACATTTCCTGCTGTGCTATCGCTCCATCCCCTTTCTCTTTTTTAATTGAAAAATCACTGACTTAAGATTCTCTTAGAGGGGCCAGAATGATGGCACAGCGGGTAGGGCATTTGCCTTGCATGTGGATGACCTGGGCTCAATCCCCAGCATCCCATATTGTCCCCTGAGCACCACCAAGAGTAATTTAATTCCTGAGTGCAGAGTCAGGAGTAACCCCTGAGCATTGCTGGGTGTGACCCAATAAAAAAAAAAAAAAAAAAAAGATTCTCTTAGAGAAAAATGTATAAATGTGGGGTCAACTTGGGGATGGGAACCTGATTCTTATCACCAATTGACAAGGAATTGGTTTTGTACCACCTAAAAAAAGTGGGAGGTCACACAGACTGGAATCCAGTAGTGGTTACAATCACACAGTGCTTACAACAACACATCAGGACTGAGGTTACCTAAACCTAATTCCAGGCAAAATAACTATCAGTCTCTCTAACCTGACAGTGAAATTTATGTACATTTATGGCTTGATTACTCAGAAACAAAAAGAGAGAAAAGGCCACTACAGAAATTATAACCAAAAGTTCTGCTGTTTCTTTATTTGGCTCAACCGCAGGTGCTCAAATATAAAACCAAAATGTTAGAAACAAATAAGCAGTTAAATCACTAGTTAATGTAAGCTATTTAACTTACTTTGCTTTAGAAATTGATCTAAGGGCTATATATCTATATATAATATAGATATAAAATATATCTATATTATATATTTATATGTATTATAATATATACATGTATAAATTATAATATATTATATAAATATATTATATTTTATATATATTATATAAAATATAATATATAATATATATAGCCCTTAGAAATTAATCTAAGGGATATATATAATATATACATGAAATTAAGTAGGTAATATATATATATAACCTACTTAATTTCATTATTTTATCCCAGTAAAAAGTAAGGATTGTTCTATAATTTTAAGAAAGCAAAGGCTGAAGAGTTTCATTAGTACAGCCAAGTTACTACGTGAAGAGGGGGCTGAACTCAAAAAAGAATCTCAGTTCTAGAATCTGTGTTCTATCTTAAACGCTGCTGAAGAACAGAGCAGAATAGTGGGTGAGGAAGCAATAGAGAATAGTGATTAAGTGAAATGATCTTAAACATGCCTCCAGGTGCCCACATAAATAAAACACTATCCCTTTGGTTAATTGAGTTACCTTACATGCATCTCCGGGAAGTTTGGCTTTCCCAAGCACTGCTATTTCTTATCTGATCTGGGAACTCTCCTTTATGCTACTAACTTGATTTCATAACTTGACTATGATTAACATAACCTCAGGAATCTACTATAGCAGTGTTCCAAAATGTAGTCCTCCCTTTCCCATGAGCTTTGAGGGATCAAAATCAGAGTTTGGCATTGAAATCAAGATATACCCATCCCAGCTATCATGAATACCATCCACAAAGTCAACTACATAAACTTCTAAAAACACCTGCTTGCATTCTTACATTTGTGTCTTCAGAAAACATTCTACCTTTTGTTGCAGGTGACTTTGTCTCTTTTCAAGTTGTGGATAGAAATATTTAATCATTGTTACCTATACCCCAAGTCTTTGGGGTGCCCTTTCAGCACCTCAATTGATGAGTCATTCAATAAATAGGTAATACACCATGAAGTAAGAAAAAGTCAAGGTATAATGAAGATACAAGTTGTATTTAACCTCTTATTAGCTGGATGGTGATCCAGTAGTCACTTAGCCTCCTTGAGTCTTACTTTCCTGATTACTGATATTAAAAATGTAAGGTATTTGATAATTTGAGATCTTAATTCCAAATCTTTATCACTACACCTAAAATACTTTGAGTGGATTCATGAACAAATTATCTTTAATGGGCAAGAAGGAATAGCTTATCTAGGAACGTAAAAAAAATTAGATTTCCTAAATATTGGTGGGTGTGGCTCTAGAAGCCCCCAAGTTTTGTGGGCAGTGGAGGGTGATGATCCCACAACTGCGAGTCCTCGCAAACATGGCATCCGCTGGGCCTAATACTGGCCAAACATCACTAGGAGTTGACCCTGAGCATCTCTTGGGAGACTCTCCCTCCACCCACCAAATCGTAAATTTTGCTTCAATTTTTTAAATACATGTTTAAACATAATAGAACTGGACTTTAATTATCAAATTAATTCAAAAATGTCAATTTATAATATTTTATACCTAAAATTTATATAATTTGGTTACATCATAAAGTCGTTTAGTATTTACAAATAAAATATGCTAGAAACCAGAAATAAGGCTTAAGTGGTGCATATAGGCCCTGCTAATGTGAAGCACTGAGTTTGATACCCACAGAAAGACCAACAATAAACTTTATTTTTCAATTATCCAAGAGAAAGAGAAGTTTCTCCTTTATTCCTTTTGGAGAGATTGTAAATCATATAGTTGATTAGTAGAATCAACTTTAAACCTGAATGACTCTACATTTAATAAGGATTTCTAAAAATTGTGTTCGTATAACTGCCTCATGCAATCAAAAGTGAGTCATAAATTTAGAATTAATTGATTCAATAGCAATGATTCAGTAATAATACTGTTTCTCTAGCATAATGTGGTTGAAACACTAGGTATTCCTAAATTAAGAATTATACAGATAGATATCTATATCCATCTTTCTCTGATATCATTTTCCTCTTTCTTAGACATTCCTTTAGCGCATATTTAATCCATTCCCTACTAAGGGTCAGGTTCAAGATCAATACTACTGGCTAGTCATTGAGAGTCTGTTTTCTAGCTATCATCTAGCACAGTGGAGGATTGTGTAAAGAAGATCAAAATATGTATAGAAACACTTTGAGCACACTTTAGAGAAAGAAATATAAAAAACTAAAGAAACATGGAGGAAGGGGTGGGCTGGACAAGGACTTTACAGGACTAGAGATGTCTCAGTGGGCCGCTCACATTGTTTTCCTGAGAGAAGCACAGGTTTGATTTCAGTGCCATCTGCACCCTCTGCACCAATTCAGGAGAAACCCCTGAGTACCATTGCATGTAGCCCCTAAAAAATGCATTCTTTTTTCTTCCTTATGCATCTAATCTCAGTTATAAGCAAAGAAGGAACAACGTCTCAACAATAAAAAGAAATACCACAGTCTGATCATCAGACCCTTGACTAATCTAAATTCCTCAAAATGTCTGCAATTCACATGTCACCCAACTCAAGTGAAACTGCGGAATTAAACCCCTGTGTCTAATGTATGTGCATTTACCCTTCATCCCTGTTCCTGATTTTACCTTATACGTCTCAGATTTTCTATTTTGCTGGTGTTGCTTACATCCTCAAATATTACTATGAGTGCTAACACTGTGATCATTTCACACTTTAAAGTGCAAAGGAATGCAAATGTTAAAGTTTCGAAGTCTTAGTATTTATCTTAAGTCTGAAGATGTTTCCCTCTCTCTGACTTGTGTTTCTAAGGACACACCTACAGGGTTCCAGAGTAATCCAAAAGCAGCCGAATCCTGCTTTTCCAGTTCTCCTGCTTATGAGTCCTCCAGGACAGAGGCCTCAAAGCAGCTCCTAACAAGTTCTCAGGATTCAGGCCCTGTCACCAACCAAACACAGCTTAATCTTGAACACCTTGGCTTGAGTATTTTGTTTCTAGAAAGAAGAATAAATATGTCCTCTTTTTTGGGGAGTGTCACATATCCCAGATGATTCTGCCAGTGGTAGGAATTTTTCCTAGGCATGTTTAAAAATTTTCATGCTTCAGAAAATAAGACTAATCTAAAAAGTATTGTCAGCTGAAACACAAAAGCTCAAAATAAAGAAACTAAGACCCAGGTGAATAACCATCCAAAGTCTGGTCAGAAGCAGTAAGTGACTGAAAGTTGATCTGAACGTTACTCTGAAAACAAGTTCTTAACCCAGAAAAACAAATGGTTTCAAAGTTAAAATATTCCATACATTCTTCTTGGAAATATGAACCTGATTTCTGGGGCACCAAACTAGAAACAGACTTTTTAGAAAAATAATAAAGTTATTCCTAAATGGAGTAGCTGAGTGTCAGGAATGGGGATACAGTGTGACTGTTATCTGTTCTCTCAGTGTGTTCTGCAGAGGTAGACCTTCAATGGGCAGCGTTGCTTTCCCACGAAGGTCAGAGGATTGCACATTTGTTAGACTTGACTCAAATGACTCCAAAACAAATTCTCTCAAACGAAGCTAATCTGTGCAATAAGACCTGAATCAATTCTTGCAGCTCAGTATCATGATGACAGTAATCTGTCGTCAATTCAGAATAAAATCATCTACACGCTTTGGTTACTGTCCATGTCCTGCCCCAGGGCAGCTCCTCGGTGGGGTCACAGGGCTCAGACAAAATGGAGGGAGGGAAAGATTCCTTTATTTTCATATGAGAAATTCAGCTTGACCTCTTAGCCATAACAAAAGAATTGATTGGATCATATAACTGAAAATTCTGGGTCATAATGACCTCAGGCACAGCTAGATTCAGGAGTTCAGTGTAGTCAAACGATTATCTGCCTTTTTTTGCTATTGTGGTTTCAGTGTCAGACTGACTGATTTCTCATGGCAAGTGGATAGATGCCAGTCTTCTCTGCACATTCAGCTGAAAACAACACATTCTTTTTCTAATAGTTCCCGAAAACAGTGTCCCAACTGGAGGAGAGGGACAGGCATGACACTGAGCCACATTGCACCACAGAGGGTAGATTACAGTAAGTACTTACCATCAGACTGGATTGTTCCTTGTTAACTGCATTAATAGACATGGGGGCAGAGCTGCTACTGGCTCTCACTGTGCCCAGTCGCTCATGAGGTGCCTGGGAGGGATGGCAGGTTCTAGCCTTGGCCTGCCACTCCAGCAGAGCCTCACAACAAGCTAGACAACCCCAACTCCATGAGGGCCTCCATTTTCCACATCTGGACTTCCCTCTCCTCAGAACTCCACCCAGCAGACCAGCCTATCACAGCCCGGCTCGCGTGGCGCAAGCTGCCATGTGGTTCATCAATAAATGCTGGATTCTGAGATGATTACAAGAGTATGCTACCCGCACAGCAGAGCCTGGCAAGCTACCTGTGTCGTATTTGATATGCCAGATACCAGTAACAATTATAGACCTCATTCCCATGACCTGATGAAATGGTTTGAGGCTCTTTATGTTCCTGGAGCAAGCAGGTGCCCTTGGGCTCTACTTGCATGAGACAGGTCATATGGAGATGTTACTGGTGCCCGCTCGAGCCAATCGATGATGAATGGGAAGACAGTGATACAGTGATACAGAGACAGTCCTGCCCCTTACAGGCTTTTGGGAAAAAACTGCAGTGTAAACTCAATAAATGTCAGGTCTGTGGTCCATCTTCTTCTATTACTTAGAATAAATCTGGATACAACACAATGAACTTTAAATACCATAGGTAACTAAACAAAGAGTGAACACCTATTGAATATGAAAAACTATATACTACTTTTTATATCAGACCACCCACCTTCTACATTTTCCAGAAACTGTACCAAGTCTGTTTTTCCAGCTTCATTGAAATACAATTGGTATAAATATTACATAAGTTCAAGTTTGTAATGTGATGATTTGACATGTGTATATATTGTGAAATGATTACACCACAATAAAGTTAATTAACACGTCCATTATGTCACATAATTACTATTCTTAGCGAGAACTTTTGAGACATACTCTAAGCAACTTAAAAACAACAGTATTATAAACTATAGTGATGATATTGTATATTAGAGGCATAGAATTTATTGATTTAGTAACTAAATGCTTGTTGCATTTGACCATTTTTACTCGTTTTCCCCTCTACCCTTCCATTCGTAAAGACCATCAAAATGCTCTCTGTTTCTATGAGTTTTATTTGTTTTGGTTCCACATACTGATTCCATTAGTGGGATCACATTTATAGAATACTGTATACAATACAGTATTTTTTTCTGACTTGTGTGACTTCATAACATAATTCAGTTAGCATTCAAGATTTCTTCATACTGTTAAGAATAGCAGGACTTACTCTTTTTTAAGGTCAGATAATATTCCATCATACAGAGATAGATAGATAGATAGATAGATAGATAGATAGATAGATAGATAGATAGATAGATAGATAGATAGATAGATAGATAGATAGATAGATAGATAGATAGATAGATAGATAGATAGATAGATAGATAGATAGATAGATAGATAGATAGATAGATAGATAGATAGATAGATAGATAGATAGATAGATAGATAGATTAGTTTACAAATACTACATTTCCTTATCCATAAAAGATATCCATTATAGGTGTCTATCACATCTCTTTAGCCATTATTCTCTTTATCCATATCTTTACCCAGATGCTTAGTTTATGTCTGTGTCTTGGATACTGTAAATAATGTTGCAGTGAATATTAGTGTAACTTTTATTTTAAATCTAGTGATTTAACTTCTTTCGGATATAGATCTAGAAGAAGGATTGCTGAAACTCATGATAGCCCTATTTTACGGTATTTTGTTGTTGTTGCTGTTGCAGTATTGGAGCCACACACAGTCATGGTGGGGGTGGGGGATGCATGCCAGGAATTAAACCCAGAATCTCACATATAGAATGCATATGCTTTGCCACTTGATCCATATCTCTGGATCCCTTTTTATTTAATTTTCTTTAGTTTCTACTATACTCTTTTCCACAATAACTGATAACTTCATATTTATACCAACAGTGCACAAAGGGTACTAGAGCAATATTACAGGAAATAAGGTAAGTGCTAGGGTCTATCCCCAGTTCCACATCTGCTATTTAATTATGTATTCAGAGATCACTCATGGTAGTGCTCAAGATACCATATGAGTTGCCAGGATCAAACTCAAATTAGCCATGCCCAAGGCAAATACTTTTGTACTCTCTTTCCACTACCCCCAAAAATCCAGAACATACGTGAAAGTATAATTTCAATTTATATTAAATCCTTCTGCTATGCCCCTCTCTTCCAGCCCTGAACTGTGCAGCATTAGCTTCCACCTATGGTGGCTGATGTTCTCCCTGAATGACTTCCTTATCATCTCTTCTCTACCATACAATCCTCTACTTCTGCACCCCAGTCAACTGGGATTCTTGCTCATTTCTAAATGCTGTGGTCATGTTCTTTCCTCATCCATCATATTTAGTCTATCTACTATCTACAGTTCCTGGATAGCCACTGACCTGACCCTCACTTATTTCAGTCACTCAACAATTTTCTTCTCTGCAAGACAAACGTTCAGTTAGCACTATGCTTAAAATAGGACCTTTGGTTCAGAGTTCTTATCCCTTTTAGCTATTTTTTTCACTTTATTTATTTCATTTTCTGCTATACTGTGAGCAAAGAATTTTCATCTTTTTGTCAATGTTCTTGAAAAATAGTGAGTTATTAGAAGTGTCTAGAAAAGAGAAATCAGTATGTGTTGTCCTCTGTACTCAACTTTTTAATAACAAAATAAAACTCTGACTATGAAAAGTATAACAAAAATAAGTTGAGCATCATTTGGTTCCTGCATTTCTGTAGTTCATAAACTTAACACTGAAGATAGAACCACATTAGCAACTACCACACTCAGCTCTAGAGGGTATTACCAGCAAGAACACAGACATGGAAGCATAGATCAAGAATATATTCTAAAAGAAAATAATATTTGAACTGTCTGATTACATGATGAAAGATTTTAAAACAGAGAGAATGAGAGGAGAGATCATTTAAATTTGGAAAAAATTTAAACTAAAACTTAGAATGTGACAGTGTAGCATTCAAGTGTCCCTTCAAAGACTACATTGCTTGCTTACCTGGTTGACTTTCTGGATGCTTCCTGAGCTCTCTGAGAACTGAGGGTATCTGTGTACAAGCAAGTGACTTTCCTTTCCATTTCAATGTCCATATTTTTTCAGATATTTTTGCTAAAAATAGAATATGCAATTCTGACTGTGCAACATTTTTTTAAATTTAAGAGGGTTATTACAGTTTCAGAAATTACAATAGGGTCAAATTTATGGTATCAAAATACAAAATTAATATATGCCACCCCATGGAACTGTCCATAGCCCTCCACTGAAGCAGGAATGTCCTTTTGGGTCGGAGGCGCAGAGATGAGACTCCAGGAACAAGTCGAATTTCCATTAATATTTTTAATGATCACTAGCCAGAGGGGCAGCAGCTATCATCTTGGCAGCTGACTGAACACCTCCACAAGGACCCCAACTCTCTTACATCACATCATCTCAAAGGGCAATACAGCTTAGAGTTAGGTTTGCATGGTTTACATTACAAAGACATTTCACATTTCTTGCATAAGATTTAGGAATAATAGGAAGGAGACATCCAGGAACCAAAAACCTGCAGGGGGTGCTATCTAGGTAAGGTGAGATGAACAAAAGAACGTGTTACAGTTACTAATTCAGCCCATGATGGCAAGGTCATGCCAGACAGAAGAACAAGGAAAACCTATTTTTCTGCCTAACTTCAAGCATCCTCCATTAGACTCCATCTTGGGCTAGTTATAGCCAACAAGGAAATGTGCAGAGAAATGACCTAAGATAGCCTTGTCTGTTTAACTGCAGCTTGATTAACAATCTCACTATGGAATTCTACATACTAACTCTATTGGGAGACAGTCTGCCAGAAGTCCCTGTGTATCTGTTAACAGGCAGTATCCATTAGACTTTTCTTCACATATCCTTAGATCTACCTTCTGCCAACACTCCACCACTGCCCATATGTCATCTTTAGTCTGTTCTTATTCTTATCCATTATTATTTGGTAATTTGTATTCCAATGCCAAGGTTTTACATTGTTCAGTGCTGTCTACTCACTTGCTGTGTCTTTATGTATTCTACAGATGAGTTAAGTATCTGACAATTGACCTTCTCTCTCAGGCATATCTCACATAACATGAAACCTCACAGTTCCATCCATGTTACAACCTGTGTTCTTAAAGCTGCATAGTGTTCTATTCTGTCTATATACCATAGTATTTTTTAATAGAACAAAGGGAAGTTCAAAACCATGTACCCAATTAGAAGACTGTGGTCTATAAACACAATGAAAGCTATTCGGCTATAAGGACAGAGGAAGGTTTTGCTTCATCACACATGAAGCTAGAGGGTTTCGTGCCGAGTGAAATAAGTCAGAGGGAGGACCAATGCCAGATGACCTCATGCATATTCTGTATGCAAAGAAACAAAAACGAATCTGATCCCTATCTAGGAGTCTCTCTGCCATACCGTGAGAGACTTCGTGCACATTGCCTTTTTCTTTTCTTCTCTTAAATAAAATCATCTGAATTTGGCCAAAAATCAAGCGATATTGCACAATGGCAAATGAAAGCAAACCACTGGAACTGACCGCAGAACCGATGCTACCAAGAAGGCAGGGAGAAGTGGAATGGACAGTAACACTGCTGTGAATAATCAGTATAAAAGCGGGACATAAATGATGTATTTTATGATACCTGGTAATGCAAAAAATGTTATAAATAATTACAAATAACGTATTCTCAAAGATAAAAAAATAAAGTTACCTCTGGGTGAGGGAGATGACTAGGGATGTGGTGTAAGTAATCGAGAACATGCCTTGCATATTCAGAGTCCTGAGTTCTCTCTGGTGACCCACTCTATCTTTACCATCCAAAAATAAATGAATAATTAACCTCTACTATAACATATTATAAACATAATGGATTTATAGTACAAGTTTCTTTTTTCAATGTACTAAAGTCTAGTGAAATTTACAATTTAGAAAAAAAAGCAGGTTAAGTAGCTTATTTTATTGTATGCATATTTTATCACAACAAAAAGTATTTTAATATAATTGTATTGAGTCATTGTGAGTTACAAGTTGTTCATGAATGGGTTTCAGTTTCAGTCATGCAATGTTCTATCACCTATCCCTTCACCAGTGTACATTTCCCACCACCAATGTCTCAATTTTCTCCTGTCCCGCTCTCCCCAACTTGTCTCTATGACAGGCATTAAAAGTATTATTTAGGGGTACATTAAACAACAGCAGAAATACAAAGATAGGCATAAAAATGTTTTTAAAAATTAACAAATAATGTTTTTTTGTAAATAATTTGCTTTTTATACAGAAAATTTTAACTTAACTTTAGATATACAGAACTCAATTATGGAGCCAGTGTTATATAAAAAGGTGTTTGCCTTTCACACAGCTATCACCTGTTCAATCCCCTATACCATTTAAAAAAGATGATCAAATGTCTATTTACTTACAGTAAAACAAATTCCTTTCATACATACATATATATATATATATATATATATATATATTTAATTGAATCACTGTGAGATACAGTTACAAGGCTGTTTATGGTCAGGTTTCAGTCATACAATGTTCTAACACCCATCCCATTCCTCCACCAGTACACATTTCCCACCATCAATTTGTTCCCCTCTTCCCTCCTGCCATCCCTCCCTTTCATCCACTACCCGGCCTGTTTCTGTGGGAGGCACTTTACTTCTTTTTTCCTCTCTCCCTCTCTCCTTGGGCATTATGATTGAAAACCAGATACTAAGAGGTTATCATTTTAACCCCCCTACACCTTATGTGGTCTCAAGAAGTGATCTCTGAACATAGTCAGAAACAGTCTCTGAGCACTACTTGGCATGACAGCCCCCACAACAAACAAATAAATAATGTAAAGACTTATTTGTGTGGAGTTACACTTTATTTGTTTTGGTTTGATTCTTGGGCCACATACAACAAAACTTCTCAGTGCTTACCACTGTCTCTGCTCTCAAGCTCACTCTTGCAGGACTTGGGATGTTAGGGCATTTAAATAGGGAAGAAGAGGAGGGAGGGATTGTGGCACCCCTTCAGGGGGATACCAAGGACCCAGGCTAAAGGGGCCCCCTGTGGATTCCATAGCCCTAATAGTACTTGGAGATCAAGGGTGACCATGGCAGCAGATGTTGGGGCCTACTTGGGTCCCTGGTGTATTCACAGTCCATTAGGGCCCCCGGCCTGTACTCTGTGTCCCTGATCTATTTCTTTGTTTCTTTGCTGTTTGGCCCTCTTGCCTTGGTGCAAGCTCTCAGGCTCAGGCACCCACCAGGCCTTGTGACTCTGGTGATGGTCCTTGGACCTAAGCACCAGGAGCAGCTTTTCCTCCCTGGTGCTGGCTATTCTGCCTAGGCACCAGGGTTCCCATGGTCTAGGTGCTCACCTTATGGCCAAGACACCAGGGGCCACTGCTCTCTCTGGTCAGAAGCCCCCCAAGATGTTCTCCTGAGGCCCTTATTTATAGTCTCAGGCCAGATTCAGAATCCTGGCCTCAACTAATAACAGTTTCCCAAATGGCATACCCATACATTGGGGGACCATATTAGATGCAGGATATCGAACATGGATTGAATCCACCCAAGGCAAGTGCCCTGTTGTTGTTCTATATTGTGGTCCCATAAAAGAACATTTTAGATTTGAAACAATATATACATCATAACCAATCAAGTACTTCCTCAAATGCCCATAAGAACAGTTTAGACTTGAAACAGTATATGCATCATAACCAATCAAATGCTTCCTCAAATGCCACTCTGAAGTTTCAACTCTATCTTCCACCATAGCTCAACACTAAAGTATTAATAAAAAAAAAGCAGATAATATCAACTGACAGATATATACTACAATATGTTTACCGATTCATCTCTGGGATTCCTGCCACCTGCCCCTTGAGATGTTGCAGGTGTGGCTGCAGTGCCCGGCTGCATTGGCACGTGGCAGAGACAGGAGACAGGCTTGTCTACAACCAGGGCTCTGCCCCGTGGGCCCTGGATGGTTGTTGGTCTAACATAGAAAAAGACTGGGTCCCCCTGGGATGAACCCAGAGCCTTGGCAAAGCATGGCAAGCTACCAATGGTGTATTAGATATGCCAAAAACAGTAACAATAATGGACCTTATTCCCAATGAATGGAGACATTACTGGTGCCTGCTAGACCAAATCGATGAACAATGACAAGTGAGACAAGACAAGTGATACATCTCTGGGTTGCTTATTGGCTATTGTGCAAAGAGCTGCAATTAGCACAGGAATGCATCTACCTTCTCAAATAAGTGTTTTTGTGTTTTAGTTATAGATGGAAAGAAATGGAATCACTATGTCATTTACCTTATTCCTTCCTTTTTTACTAGTCTGTATATTGCCTTCTAAAGAGGCTGAACTAGTTAAAATTTCCATCAAGAAGTGGGAAGATCTGGGGCCGGAGCGATAGCCCAGCGGGTAGGGCGTTTGCCTTGCACTCGCGGCCGGCCCATGCCGGCCAGGGTTCGATCCCCGGCATCCCATATGGTCCCCCGAGCACCACCAGGAGTAATTCCTGAGTGCAGAGCCAGGAGTAACCCCTGAGCATCGCGGGTGTGACCCAAAAAGCAAAAAAAAAAAAAAAAGAAGTGGGAAGATCTTTTTCACCATATTCTCATCTGCACTGTTTCACTTTTTGTTTGTTTGTATGTGTGTGTTATAGAGAGAAAAAAAAGAGATTTGATGAAAACCATTATCACTGGTGTAAGATGACAACTCACAGTGATTCTGATTTGCATTTTTCCAATAATGAGTGAATGAACACCTTTTCATGTACCTACCAGACATCCCTCTGTCTTCTTTGGAGAAGTATCTGCTTATCTCCTCTCCCCATTTTTCATGGGATTATAAGGTTTTGTTTTTTTTTTTGCTGTTGTCAAACTTTGTGATCACTATACGTCTTGGACATTAGCCATTTATCTTATTTCTTTGTATGCAAGTATTTTCACATATTTTGTAGTGCATCTTTTAAATTTAGCATTGCTTGTTTTAAAAGAAGTTTCTTTTGCTTTGTAAAGCTTTTCAGCTTCGTGCAGTTCCATTTCTATGCTTTGCTTTATTAAGAAAATACCAAATTATTTTCTCAAAATAACTGTATCATTTTCTTTTCACAAAAGTAGCATATGACCAATTGTTTTTTAACATTTTCACTAGTATTTGATGGTATCATTATTGTACATTTTTAAATATTTTCTTTAATGTTGATAAACATCAGTTTTTCCTAGCTTCCAAAAAATAGTTTATATTCAAAATCCATATAAACTCAAACACTCTCCATATTGACATATTACATTATTATGTTATTCTATTACTGATCTTCATTGATGCAGAACTCTATCCCCAAGTCTTCTCTATTTAGAACCAAGAAAGAAAACACCAAACCAAAGATGGTTTCAATTCTGGGGCTCAAGAATCCTCAGTGGCTAGAATGCCACCCTTGGATGTGTTAAGCCACAAAATCAATCCTTGGTACCATTCACATCCACCAAATGTAGGCCCTCTGAGTCCAGGAACTAGAGATGTATAAACACTGCTGGCAAACACACAAGTACTTGACCCTTTGCAAGTGCTGAAACCTGAATGTGTGCAAGCATTAACTGAAGAGTGCAATACAAACACACCAAGGTCTTGTGAGCACTATTAGAGTAAGTGAGCACTACAACCTGATGTGGGACCCTAGATAGATAACCAAGTGTATGACACCTGGTTATTGCAACAGCAACGGCAGCAAAGGCAAATTATTGCAGGTATTAAAGATGGAAAAAACTTGATTTTTAAGTTATGACATAAAACTGTTGTCAGCAAGGAAATTTAGCTATGGTTTTTAAGTAATGGTTGCTTGAAGGGGTAAGTTTGAGATTGAACACTGGTGAAGAAAGGAATACTAATGGACTTAGTGCTAAAGAAAGGGGAAAGAATGCCATATAAAAATCCTGGGTTATCTTTACAGCAACAAGTTCTTCAGAGTTGTAACCCAAGGAAAAAACTATCTAGGTCTTTCTGCATATGGGTCAAAAATGATAAAAGGGAGAAAATCCATGCATCTTTTCATTGCTTTATTCATTCACTACATTTTATGATGTTTAGACTATGATTGTATAGAATAAGTATTGGCAGCGTGAAGGGGAGAATCATCCTCATTCCACCTCCACTGTCCGTTTATCCCTCTATTACACCAAATATGATAGAGCCTCCTGAAAGACAGAAGAACAATAATAAAATTAAGATTAACTTAATCCTCTCATCAACCTCTTGTGCCACTATTTCACTCCAGAAGTCCAAATCGGAAAATGGTAAAGTCACCACCAAAACACTGGGTTCATTTACTCATTGAAAAATTCCTTTGCAGAGATAAAGAACGTGCCATGGAGGCAGGCTATGGGAGGGGGAGGGAATTGGGGACATTGGTGATGGGAATTGGGTACTGGTGGAGGCGGGGTGCTGTAACACTATGTGACAGAAACCTCCAAACATGAATAACATTGTAATTGTGTATCTCACAGTGGTATAACAAAATATTTAATAAAAAATATTTTGATATATTAAAAAAAGAAAAATTCCTTCTCAGACATAACCAAACCATTATTCACTTCTGCATCTTTAGAACAATAGCTAAGATATGGAATCAACCTAGATATCCAATGACAGATGAATAGATTATGAAGATGAGGTCATCTATACACAATAAAAAACGATGCAACTACAAGGAACAATGAAATAATGCAATTTGTTGCAACCTTGCTGGAACTGGAAGATATCATGCTGAGTGAAGTAACCAGAAGAAGTAAAACTAACACAGGATTTCTTCACATATCTCTGGTGTATATAGCACCTTGGGACCTAGAGATTAGGGAGGAGAACAGAGAGTGAAAGAAGTCAAGGGGAAGGGAAGAAGATGAGAAATGGAACAGGAAATAGGAGTTGGAGTTTCGGCTATATTGGTGCTGTGGGACAGTGGTATAGGATACCCAAAGCACAGACTCAACAACACTGAAAACATGAAATCTAAGCTGCAACCACCAACTCTGTAATATGCCTTTCAAAGTGTCAGATGGAGGATGGGACAATGGTAATGGGTGATGGAGTGTGGGAACACTGGTAGAGGGATTGGTATTGAAATATTACTTACCTAAAACTCAACTATAAATAAATTTGTGAATCATCTTTATAATTGTATATCTCACGGTGGTATAATAAAATATTTTTAAAAATTTTAAAAAAAACTGTGAATAACAGTTCTTTAAATCATATTTTAAAACAAAAAAATCCTTTTAAGTATCACAGGATGTGGCCATGTAGTCATCGATGATGCTGGACCTGACTATTGAACTCTCCCTTCAGTTGACCAACTATCAGCTTAAGTGAGCTCTGAGCCTCCAGAACACTGCTTGGAAATATCTCTACCCACAACCTCCAATTTTGTCCTACTATCCAGGGGTTTTATTCAGGTAGTAGATCATATTCCTTACCAGTATGGAATAAGGGTAATAATAAGGGAATTATTAAGGTAGGATTAAAATAAGGATTATATTTATCATATTATAAGTATTAATTATTTTATATTTATTAATTATGAATTAATTCTAATTAATAAGCAATTGATTGTAGATATATTGTTTATATTTATAAATTTATATATTATAAATATATGCTAATTGTTGTGAATTTTTAATTATGATGTGTTTATAGTTACTAATTATAGTTCCTTATTATAATTATTAAGGAATTATAATAAGGAATTAATAGCGTCGAATAGGGTTCCTAGAACCATTGTGTGTGGTTCTATAACCATCAAAAAAAGTTTTCTTTGTACAAGTGTAGTTATTGCACTTACTTGATATTCAGGACATGCAACTTGATATGAATATAAAGGTAGAGATATGTTCACAAGTGGGAAGAAGATGGGGTGGGGAAGCTGTACTGGGAGTGGGAGTACTCAGAATGACTAAGCACTACCCTTTAACAAACTAGTCTCACAAGCTGTAGTTACCAGCAGTTTCTTCACAGATTCAGATGCCTCTGGTCCTAGCTCATCCACACATTTCTTCAATCCTTCCACAAGGTGTTCAACAGAAATACCCAGAGTTCTCAGTAGATTCCGTAATGGGTCCAGGGAAGAGAGAATTGTGTCCAGAGGTAAGACTCTATTGACAGGCAAACTATTGAAGAGGAAAAGCTGTAGCTGCAGGATAAAAAAAAGAAAATCCATTTGAGCAGGTACCGACCCTTTCTGTTCATAATTCATCCTTTCCTCTTTTGACCTTTCATAGATGCACTATAGCACCTCTTATCTTCATTTATTTTTATTTAAGCACCATGGTTTATAGAGTTGTTCATAATACAGTTGTTACAAGCTTTGGATGCTCCAACACCAAACTCACCACCTGAATGGCCTTCGCTTCATCATTGTTGCTATTAACCCTGAGAAATTTAGCTTCAGACTTTTGTACCCATGGTTCCACTCTCCCTGGAATCTCCTCCCAGGAGCTACTTATCTTTCTTCCAACCTTTACTTGATAGCTCTTTAATTGTTGCATTTCAAAGAGACACTACCAGTTATCTTTTATTTCTAGGGTTTTTATCTTACAACTATCTAAAATCATTAAATCCTTTGTCTTTCTCTCTCTCTCTCTCTGAAATATAGAACCTACGAGAGTAAGGAATCTAACTCATGTCTAAGACAAGCCCTGGCATACAGCAGGGTTCAATACATACTGTGGTTGAATTATAGGGGTGTATTTGACGTGTAGCTAGTTCACAAAACATGATTGTGAAGCCAAATGGGGTGATACCAAAATGAACCTTCACTTAGGGTCGTGAATGATCCTGCCAGTTCAGGAAACGGCCACCAACCAATTTACTCAGTTCAACAAGTATAATTGGGCACTGATTCTATGCCAGTTGTTGCAACTATTATAGATGAATAAGGAAGAATTCGCAATTCAGATAACTCAGAGTTTAGAAAATGAAGAAGATATTTGTGCATCCCACAGAGACATGTGCTGTGCAAATATTATGGATAAAATGCAGAGGAAAAACAAAAAAGGAAAGAGTAACTCTCGAGTAAAAGAATGTTGAAAGAATCTTCCTAGTAGAAATTTGAAGAAAAATGCTAGAGCTATATCTCATATAAGTATCAGGATCATCAGGTCAAAAAACTGTGCATTCTGTGCTTTCAGTGATTCAATAAAATAAATATTTTTTAAAATGTGCTTTATTTTAAAAAGGGAAAATATTTTTAGCAAAGGCACTGAGATGTTAGCACATACTCAGGATGGTGCAACCTTTGTCTCTGAGTGCCTGCAGCAAGGAATTCCAGGACTTGTTAAGAGGGAGTTGAAGAAAAAAGGCTGAAAAACTTAAGTAAGGTGAGTGTTTTCAAAGCTTTGAATGTCATCCTATTTAGTGTCCTTTACTGAAATCATTCAAGTGCTATTAAGTTTTTTGTATAAAACATCTGCATTTCATATATTTGACTTTAGAAGCATAACTTTCATATAGATGATGAGGCAAAGGGAAGGAGTAAACTATGAGAAAAAATACATATGATACATATTTTTACAAGGGACAATTTGCATATTTTCAGGAAAGACATTTTCACCAAACACCTCTGGATTCTTATGGTTAATTAAGTTGACACAAGACAGAAAAAGAGAGAGAGAAATAGAAAGTTTTAATGCACAGAGGCCCTGTGAACAAAGACCTTGTAAAATAAACAGAGCAGTTAGTATGCATACCACTTAAATAAAGAAACAGTAAATTTGTGAAGGTTTTGTAGCAAGCAAGGAAGTCATGTTTACTTAGCATAGTATTTTCAACCCTTAATTCCTCATCTCTCTCAATAAGGAAATTTCTCTTCTTCCAGGTACAGAGATAACTAAATATATCACAGGGGATATTTAGGTCTTGCTCTTAGAATGGAGAGAACAAAGTGCTCCATAGCATTGACCATTTTTAAGAATATTTAATTATAAATGATAAAAGTGCTACTCATATTTTGGGAAAGCCTATTCTCAATCCCATATGTATATGCACATATTATATGTAAATATGTAAGCACTCATAACTACATATATTATTCTATTGAATGCAACTTTAATGCAACGTTTATTTTCCATTTCAAATAGTAAATTATTTGAAAATTTTATTCCCAATTCAAATAATAAAAACAGAATCTGCATAACTACTTTCATTCATCTTCTACTATCAGTTTTCCCTACAAAATTCTTCTCTGGAGGGGAAAATATTTTTTCTCTCCACCCACCTTTCTACTGCCTCTTTTATTCCCATCAATATTTTACTGAAGAACAAAAGTATCAAAAATTATGAAGCCACAAATTTGTTCAAAAGTTCAGTAAAAGTTAACCAGCCAAAGTTTCATTGTAGCTTTCAGTTATCATTATTAATATTCTTACTTCTTAAACAGTTGATGCCTTCTGTGTATGTACTTTATATTCCAACACAAAGCTCTCAATACTTTGTTTCTCTGAATGAGCAGTGAATGGAATCATGCGTTTTGAAGATGTAATTCAAACATAGCTTTTTATAGTTACAGTGACTCCATCCCAAGACATTACACCCATATCTGTTCTACTAAGCCAGTTTCTATATTCAACTTGGAAATTCAACTGCTTTCCCCTTCATACCCTCACAGTCTTCACTCTTTCTTTTTTATGTTATTGTGCACTATAATAATCCAGCATTGTAGTGATTTCTATAGAAGTCAAGTTTCCTCTAACAGACTATACACACTGTGAGAACAATAGTAATGTCAAATTCAAGGCAGAGTCATTTTCTGCTTATCCTGCACTCAATATATCATAGCCATTTAATACATATCCACTGAGTGAGCAGATAAATGAAGCTATATCTTAAATTGGGAATCAATTTAGAAGTATGTCTGATCAGAAATCATAGCAGGAAGGACTCTATATATTTTCAGTCATAAAAATTAAAATATTAACAAGTTTAAAAATTATTTTAATTTTTAATTGCAAAAATACTATAAAATTTTAACTTAGATTAAAAAAAACAAGGGAAACTGATCACCGATGTTCAGTTACAAAATACGTTTTGTTCACCTCAGTGGGAGTCAGTCAACTTCTTATGTAGAATGAACTAAGGGTAGTATTTGTATTGGTTTAATGTTTAGAATAGGGGTTCAAAGGGTCTCTGAAATTCTGACTTTACTGTTTACTGATTCTAAAACTCTCTACCATAGTCTGCTGAGACCCTTGGCCTCTTAGCAGCATTCTCTGTAAAGTAGCAAAACCATATATTTCAGTGACTTACCTGAGTACGTGCAAATACTGAGCATCACCAGCCCGAACACAGTTACCAGCTTCATGACAGATTACCGGTGTTATTATATTAACCTAGAGATTAAAATTGAATTGGAAAATCTAGTGAATCCACCAACCACTGATTCCCCTGCTGTGCCAAGTATAGCAGTTGCCTCAGCTCCGGGGCATATTATAGCAGCCCTGAGGGAGGACTCAAGTTTCATTCACAGCCTCTTGACTCACCCCAAAAAAAGAAGATGAAAGTCACGTTACCATGCTGAAGAAGTTATAGGTTTTATTCCTCTCTCCTCATTTTCCCATGAGAAACAAACCCCTAACTTAAAGCATTTTCAAGGGCCTTTCTTGCACAAGCCCTTGCTGAGATGACAGATGGGGGCAAAGAGCTCCAAGGCACATTTCCTGAAAGCCTGTTAGAAAAGAAGTCCTCATTCTATACTGAAGTTAAAATGGATGAAAATGAAAGAGGTCCTCCTGTTATACTGAGGTTTAAAGGAATGAAATTTTCATTTTCTATTCAATTTAGAGAATCCCATTACCTTAAAGTTACCCTATTGTAGTAGAAATCCAGAGGTCACATCCACACTGACATAACACAGATTCAGATAAAGGTATTGGGTGCCACATTTCTCTGGAATCATCTCTGTCCACCAGGTTCTCACGCATACATGTGCTATGAAAGATCTTTTACCTTTTCCAGTAGCTCCCAGTTCTTTAGGGGCAAACTTCAGTGTATGCCTCCCTATTCTCTCTCTTAGAATGATGGCTCAGGGTTTCTTTCAACAATATTGAAATATATTAAAATAAAATATATATGTGTTATATATATATAGAGAGAGAGAGAGAGAATAATACCAATCAATAATACTGGTATTATCACCAAAGTTAAAACATCAATTAATGGTCCCTATGGTGTGTGACTTCAGGATGAAAAATTGGCAAGGCCCTTTTAACTTAAACTAGTTGACTAATCAAAATATCAATTTTAGAATTATCCTGGCAGTTTAATCCTATGTAATCAATCAAAACAGTAATAATAAAGTAGCTTGTGACAGCGATGAGCAATATGCTACCTGGGCTGCACCCAGAACCAGGACTCATCCATGGGTCCCAGGATAATCTTACTGTATGAAGGAGTCATGGAATTTCTTAAGGCTGCTGATGCCTCTCCTACTAGGATGGTAGAAATGAACTTGAGAACAGTTCCCACACAACTGAAGAGGGACTAAAAATATTTTTAGGAAATATTTTGCACAGGTCTCTTCTGACACAATAATCAGAAACTGGGGTCCTAATAGAAGTTGTGGTATTATTAGAACTTAAGAAAATATTGAAGACAGAAGATATTAATCTACCAAACTAAGATCAATATTTCCTGTCCTGTTCATCTATACTGAGTCCTGTGAGTTGTTGGTTAGCAAATGCCATTTTAATTGTTTTCTTGATCAACAAATTTAAGAAGACCATATATTACTGTCGCTTATACTCATTTTTGCCACTTCTATAGATTTATCTGTCAGAAATTATTTTTGTTTCTCCAAGGTACTGCACAAAGCAGAGATATTAAGGTGTCAAAATCTTCAGAGGGTCGTCTGTGTGATACAGTTGTAGTGATTTTATATCACTCTTCCTTGTTTCATTATGATTTTTTTTATGAAATACTGAAAGAACAGTGTCTTCATCTGTTGGTTTGCATTTGTTGGTTTGCTTTTAAATGCACTTCTAATACTTCCCTTCCAGAGTTTAGTACTATTGAAAGGCATTTCCAAAACTGTTTCCAGACTTCTTTGCCAGCTTTGTTTGGTTAGGATGAACTACTAGAAGAGTGGAAGAGTGGGGGGAGACACCCAGCTGTGTCTCCTTTCACCTTTAGATATTCTTGAGCAAGACTATCTTCCAATGGATGCAGATCCTTCAAGAGAAACCTTCATCTGAGAAACCACCTAACATAGACAGACCCACCATTCTCACTCTACAATGTGGCATCAGCTCCTAAATCCATCTCCTTTAGTCAAGAAGCAGTGGCACTAAGTTATCAGTGAGCACCCCATGAAACAGGTGCCTTGTGGTGTTAGCCGGGAACTTGGTAGGACCACAAGGATCCCAACCTAAACCCCAACCCCAGTCCTAGAGAATTCATGAGTGTTGGTGACCCTGCCTGCAATATTCTAGCAGTATCTCTAACTCTGCCAACTAATAGATAAAGTTCAAAGGAGTGGGTGCCCCAGAGGGACACAAGACACCAGCCACGAAGGCCCAATTAACAGAAGCTAAAGGTGATTGAATTAAGATCTAACTTTACCTTCCAGTGCCTGAATACTGAACCATGTGCCCACTTACAATATAGTGCTCTTATAAGAGTAAACTGAAAAATTCACCAAAGAGAATAACAAAACTAATACGAATTGGGTCTCCCAAAGAGGAATCGAAAGAGCTATGCTTGGAATATCACTCCTCACTCAAGTGAGAGAAGGAATCCAGATTTCTGTCAACAATACAGAGTCAGGGACGCTGTCTCATTTGCCAAGGTGTCAAAAAATCAGATGGGCTGGACATGTAATGCGATTTGGAGATGACCGCTGGACTAGAGCCGTTACTGACTGAATCCCACAGGATGTCAAAAGATCATGTGGCCGCCCACCTACAAAATGGTCAGACTTCTTTGTCAAGACCCTGAATGAACAGTTTGAGGGTCTTCATATTCCTGAAGCAAGCAGATGCCATTGGGCTACAGTGGCACATGATAGGGTCAAATGGAAATGTTACTAGTGCCTGCTTGAGCAAATCGATGAATAACAGGATGTTAAGTGATCAAGTGATCAAGTGAAGAGAATAGCAGACACCCATTTATGATGCAGGATGGAAATTCAATTAGACATTCAAACATTTATTGATATATTAGTTTGTTATAAGCTAGTCAGTATGTTCTTTTTTTCCCTCCGTAGAAGGAATCACAGTGATAAATAATCCAGCTGAGCGTAGATGCAAGAGATTGACTAAGAAGAAAGTAAAGAGATAATTCACCTCGTACTCTGCCTTCTTGCTGAAAAGTCACCAGACACTGAAAAGACTCAATGGAAGCATCAGAACAGAGTCTATAACTTTATTTTTTGTATTGCTGTAAGTAGAATGGTCAAAAGTGGCTTAAACATAAACTATTTAAGGACAAAATTTCTAACTTTTTTCTAAGAACACAAATATGATTCAATATTGCATGTCAATATATCAGCCTCATAAAACTTAGAGGAACCAAAAGCCAGTTAGTTCCCAGTTCTGGTCTGTACTGCTCAAGTCTTATCTATTATAGAATTAGTCCAAGGTCACATCACTTTTAGCTCCTTCTGAGATCTTTTTGGCTACAATAGAAAAGTCCAAGTGAAATGTGATCTCAAATGGATCAAACACAGGAAATGACTGTTCAAAACCAAAATCGAATAGAAACAAAATGTAGGAGATAAGAAGTGTAGATAAAGGACCATTTTAGGCAGAATTTTTCCAAAGCTGTCAGGAATTTAAGATATCCTTGAAACAGAAAATGAGAAACAAAATTAGATGTACACTTTTTATTTCAAAACACAACAGTAATAATTTGATGTTCTGAAAAAGAAATATCTGTGAACACTTTCTTTTCTTCTCTTTTGAGCGTCACTATTCCTTCATAGTATCTGACCAAGGTGGACCTTAAGCAAGTGTTCACTACAATCAATCAATGACTGGTGTCAGATAAGTTAGGTGGATGGTAGAATGAGAAAATTCTAAACTCTGGGACTGGAGTGATAGTGCAATGGGTAAGGCACTCACCTTACACCCAAACAGGGTTCAATCCCTGACTTCCCATATGGTCCCCTAGGCATAACTGTGTAATGCACCAAAACAAAAGCAAAAGGTAAACAACAGCAAAATGCTAAACTCTGACTGTCTGAATGACACTTTTATCCACCAATATTTGGTTAATAATAATAAATATGTAGTTTTGAATAAAGATTAATCTAGTCACAGGAGGTAATATATAAAGCAGTTTAGGGTAAAGTAAAGCAGAAAGACCTGGTTGGGACCAAGAAGATGGCCACATTCCCCAAGTTCTCCTATGTTCACAACTAATGTCACTATCTTTTAAGGAAACTGGAATATTATCTGCTGAGAGACTTTAATTCCAATAAAATTGCCAAGACTTCACACAGGGCATCCCTTCCCAATACTCGTCCAAAAGTATTCATGCCATCATCCTATCCTAATTCTTCTCTTCCAACTGCCTTTTGTGGGAAATGATTCACTATGTCACCCTAAAGTCTTTTTTCAGTTTTATGAACAAAGGATCAATTTGTGGTTTATGTGAATCTTGAGGACACCTCAGACTACTTGAATCCAAGAGAAAAGGAAACTTGCAAAAGCTACTATGAGGTTATCTTACTCTGGCCTTAGAAAAAGCGGGGTTTTCTGGGATGGCTCTCTCATAAAGAAACTATACAATACAAAACCAACACCTCTTAACTATAGTCTAGAATTAGCTCTTCGGCACCAGAATATCCGCAACATACTGCATTCATCAGTCCCCTTTTTGTCTAGGCATCATCCTTTCTGGTGTGTGGGACAAAGATAAAAAGGAGGTTGGGGACATTGGCGGTGGGAAATGTACACTGATGAAAGGGTGAGTGGTGGATTATTGTATGGCTGAAACCCAGTCATGAAAAATTTTGTCCAGTCTCCTAAATAATCGTGAAAAACGGTGATTCAATAAAAATTTTTTAAAGAGTTCACAAGGAGCTGATGCTTTAGACTAATTCTTGTTTCACCATCTATGCAAGTGATGAACTGCCTGAGAGTGGTTCGCTGTATCTTTGCAAGACCTTGGCAAACACCCTTCCAATAAACATCAAATTGCAAGTTGAGGAACGTGACACAAAGAACATTTAAAGTTCACAGGCACTTGGCCAGATTAGAGTTTGTCACTTAGTACTTATCTATCAATAACGTCCCCCTTTACAAATGTTTACATTACAACTCCCTTGAACAGCAGTAAAGGGTGGGGAGGCCTTTCTCAGAGGTTATGGACTCTGGCAAGCTTAGAAAATTATGCACAGTTGATAATGTTTGCCCAACAAAGTCTCCAGTTTCTACAAATCTCCCTAGTTAGGGAAGCACTTTTGCTTCTTGAACATATTTACTCTTACTAACTGAGAGTACATTCCTATGTACTCTTAATGTTTAGGCTACTTTAACTTTCTGAGTCAGAGCTGTATCAGCTTATTTAAGGAACTCAGCAGAAGTAACTTCTTTGTAGAATGACATAAGAATGAACCAATGCATGGAAATTCCCTACAAAAATTAGTATCTCTCAGGGGGTTGTGAAGATAGTACAACAGATAGGGTATTTGTCTGCACATGGCTGTCTCATGTTTGATCCCCAGCAGCCCGTAAGGTCCCCAAAGTCTGCTAGGAGTAATACCTGAGTAATACCTGAGTGCAGAGGCAGGAGCAACTCCTGAGAACAGCCAAGTGTAGCTCAAAATGAAAAAATTAGCATCTCTGAATGCATATTTAGTATGTTAGATTTTATTATCACCATCCTTTCCATCTTACTTTATTGTTCAGTTTCCTCAACAAACTTCATACTCCATTTTCACTTTCATGAACACTACTCAAGTATTTATTTTTAGCTTTATTTGGAAATTTTCAATTATAATTTTTCTTTACTATGTACACATGTCTTGGTTTTCTGCATAGGAAAATCTATACTCATTGTATGTATTAAATAAGTAAAATTTTTGTTATAAATTTTTATTTTAAGCCACCTTCAAAATTACAGAGATCTGAGTATAGTATTCTGTAAAATTATTTAAGATTTAGTCAATTATCCAATCTCCATTACTTGCAAAAGCTTTAGTATATACTATATCCAAGGACATTTTCCTACATAACCGTAATCAGGAATTCAATATTGGAGTATTACTGCATTCTCAGTCTTGAACCCCTTTAAAGTTTTACCAAATGTGTCAAAATATTCTAAAGCAAAAAGATGAAGGTCAGAATCATTTTCCATACCAGATTTCCCCCATTAATTTCTTCTCTTCCTTGCTATCCTGAGATGGGTCAAGTTTTAAGCCTATTGTTTGCAGTGTAGCAGAAGTAATACTTGTGGCAATGGGAATCAGTTCAGCAATGCTGGGGACTGTAACACACAAGGTAGAACTGTGTCAAGGAAGGAACTCAGCCTCATACAAAGCAGCGCAGATGCTCTACCACATCTCCAACCCCCATTTGTCTTATGGTTTAAGTCTTCTTCAATCTGGAAGATTTCCTCAGTCTCGTTGACTTTCACAACCCTAATGTTCTTAAAGATTGCAGACCTTTTTATATATACATATAGCTATTATCTAGAATGTTGCTCAATCTGTGCTCTTTTGATGTTTGCTCATGGCTGGGTTCAGGTTATGCAATAAATCTGGCTATATTCTTGGTGGATTCTATCATTTGGTCCATGATTTATTTACTTACTGATTTAGGCTGTTCATGTAGATCTCTTGATTGAGATGATATTTATCACTCTTCCACTATACTCTGCTTTATATTATAATAGTCAATTTCCTAATGTAATTATTAAATATTTTATTGAAAGATTATTTTTTTTCTTTTTTGGGTCACATCTGGAAAAGCTCAGGCATTACTCCTGGCTCTTTACTCAGGTATTACCCAGAGTAGTGCTCAGGGAACCATATGGGATGCTGGGAATTGAACCCAGGTCAGCCACATGCAAGGCAAAAACCCTACCCACTATGCTATCGCTCCGGCCCTGATAGATATTCTTAAAATATGTTGCTATCCCATTCATTACAATTTTTTATTTATTGTTTACTATTAATCCCCAACTTTAATGAATTGTAGTTAATTACTGTAAGTTTTATTCAATAATTAAACCGTCTCAAATTTCTCTAATGAGACCCCCTTTAAGTTAGCCCATTTAACTTTTTATACTTCCCCATCTCTCACTGGGCACCTCCTTGCTCTTTGGTAAACAAAGAAACAAAATATCCCAAACATATCTCATCATACTCTTCCCCAGCCCTGGAACAAACTATTAGAAGTGACCCTTTTTTTCTGTTAGACATATTTGAGTAACATACTAGTCCAGGGACTAGATTGTTTTTTTCGATAAAGGAATCCTGCTTGAAGTGATCAGATTGTAGAACAGTTATGTGTATTTATGGATATGCATGCATAGATTTATGTATACATATACATGCATACATATGTGTGTCTGCATTATGCATGTATATATGTGCATATATGTATGTTGAAAAATTATATAATCGCTTATATATGTGAATGGATTTTTGGATATGTATATACACATGTATAAATGTGTATGCCTGTGTCTGTATGTATGCATAAGCAAGTATAAGTATATTCATACATGTATATGTATCTATACATGCATATCTGGGTATGTAAAATTTCTCTGAAGTTTGCAAGGATTTTTCTTTTCTTATTAAGCTTTCTCAGTGGAAGTCCTCCCCACTTTGCTGAAACAGTGATTCTCATTCTAGTTCAAAACCCATGAGTGTTCTCATCTCTTTGTTAAATCAGTTCTCTAGTGAAAGGAGTTCCATTTCCATCCTATGTCTATGCTTCAGTTTACTAACTCCATCTACTTACACTGATATTAAAGCAGGAATAAAACATTGACTGGGTCAGAGATGTTTTAACTAAGCTGAAACTCTTTCATTCCACACCTGTAGTAAACTGTATCATCTTACTGAGTCTCAGTTCAGTAGACTATAAAGAAGAATTATTGTTGCCTCCCATACGTATTTTTCTGGATTAATGAAAATGCAATATATTCATGCTCTTGGATATCATTGTGACTTATAGTAAGATATTCCATTCACTAATATCTTATTTATTGTTTAAAAAATTATAAATTAGACAGGAATCATTCCCTGGTTGCTTTAAGAAACAACCAAAGGATAAGACAAATTCAACAATTTAAATATTCTCTCTCTCTACCTCAACTGATTCAACAGGTCGATTTCACTTTCTGTTTAACTCCTTCAACATGGACCCTGCAAATGATTTAACTTTGAAGTAAACGTGGTAAATGGGAACCTCAATATTGCTGAACTTTAACATGAACTTTGGTTAAAAATAAATTGCTGTGCCATACCTCTCTGGACTTATTTTTCTTCAACAGACTATGTGACATTCTTCCCACCTTTAGACATTGCATACCCTTGGACTTAATTTCCCTTCAATAGACTTTGCTTCTGTTTCTTCAAAATAAAAAAAAAATTAAACAAATAAGGGTGAGACGTTGGGAAATGCCAGTTGGGAAACAGTCAGTTGAGGCCACAATTCTGAATCTGGCCTGAAACTATAGAGGCCCCGAGAATGCATCCAGGGGTTTACTGAAAGACAGAACAGCGGCCCCTGGTGCCTGAGCTGTTAGGCCAGCACCTGGGCCATGGGGGCCCTGATGCCTTGGCAGAATAACCAGTACCAGGGAGGAGAAGCTGCTCCTGGTACCTAGCTCCAAGGTCCAGAACCAGAGCCACAAAGCCTGGTGCCTGATCCCGAGGCCTAGCACCAAGACTACAGGGCTACAAGGCAACAGGGCAACAGGGCAACAGGACCAAACAGCAGATAAACAAAGAAATAGATTAGGGACACAGACTAACAGAGAAACAGAGGTAACAGGCCAAAACAGTGAAACATGGAAATAGATTTAGATACATAGAGAAACAAAAGAGAAAAAGAGGCCCTGAAGAGAAAAGCCCTGAACAGAAAGGACCTAAGAAAAGAGGTCCTGAAAAGAGAGGTCATGGAATCAGACCTGAAAGGTGATGCCCTGAACAAAGACCTCCAGAAGAGAGAATCCCTGAAGAGAGGAACCCATAGAGATACGCTGAAGAGAGCAGTCTGCAGGAGAACCTTCTGGGAGAGAGCCAGAGGTTCCTGGAGAGGTACCTGCAGTGAGCAGTGAGGTGAAGCAAAAAATAACAAGCAATAGAAGGCTTATTGAAAGTAACCTTCAGGAAACTCTGGAGTTGTTCTTTCTTCAGTCAACGGGTCAGAGTGAAAGTCATAGGCCCCAGACAAGTACTGGAGAACCTAATGGATTATGAGTACAGTCAGGGACCTAGCTAGGCCCCGGCATCTGCTGCCATGGTAACCCCTGACCCCCCAAGTTCTATTAGGTTCCTGGAATCAACATAGGTCCTTTGAATCTGGAGCCTTGGGACCCCTGAATGGGGGGGTACCACATCCCCTCCTCTTCTTTTATTTATAAGCTCTAACAGCACACATCACAAAGAACAAAGTTAACCCGTGATGTTGGGGTAAAGGAACACTCATCCACTGCAGATGGGAATGTTGTCTGGTCAGCCTTTTTGAAAAACAACATAGACACTCCTTAAATAACTACTGAATTGAGCTTCCGTGTGACCCAGCAATTTTGCTCTTGGGTATCTTCTCCAAAGCCCAAAAACTCTACTCAGAAATATGTCTCCTCCTATGTTCACCGCAGCACTAGTCACAATAGCTGACATCTGGAAACAACCCAAGAGTTCACAAACAGATGACTGGATAACGAAACTATGGGGCATATACACAATGGGAAGTTATTCAGCTAAAAGAAAAGATGAAATCATGCAGTTTGCTCATAGTGGATGAGTCTAAAGAGTGTCATGCTGCATGAAGTCAGCAAGAATGAGAGGAACAGATGCAAGCACCTCTCTCACATACAGAACATAAAGAAGCATAGTTAGGGAATGGCCAGACTCAATAGATCCTGAGGACTAGCCTACAAAATTGCGCTTATTTAGCATGGCAGGGGAGGTGGGTTGCAGGGCAAGCCCCAGAGACTAAGGTGGCGGGAAACGCCCACTCTGAACTCTGGAGGAAGAGGTGGGGTGAGAACATTGTATGCATAAGACACTATCCTGACATAAATTATGGCGACTAAAGTATTTTAAATAAAATGTTAGACTCCTAGATATAAAAATGGAAACTTTAGGGGTCTCAATGCTTAGCCTTAAAAGGTATAAAACACTTTAAGCATGAGACCCAAGCTTCATAACCAAATTTTTTTAAATGTGCTTATTAAGGAGGTAGTTGGTGGGTCATAGGAAAACTGGGGGTATTGGTAGAGGGAGTTCACACTGGAGGGGGCCTGTTTTGATTGATTTCATATTAGAGTTGCGTGCCTGAAACTCCAATATGAAAACCGCTTTAAATCATGGTGCTTTGAGTTTTTAAAAAGATATATAGCAGCTCTTAGGGTACATCCTTTATCCAAATCAATCTAAACCCCAGAGGCTGGAAATATAATATACCAGGTAGGGCACTTATCTTGTACTCAGCCTATCTAGATTTGATACCCAGTGCCCCATATGGTCCCACAAGTCCCACCAGGAATGACAACTGAGCGCAGAGAAAGGAGCAAACCCTGAGGTCTACTGGGTGTGTCTCCCAAAACAAAAAAGATCAGTCTAGATCAAAGAGAAAAGGAGAAAGAATCCACATCTTAGTGGAAATAATTGCAAAGAGTATGTTACCACAGCAGAAACACCATCTGCACCTCTATATTCATGGCAGCACTATTCACGATACTCAGAATCTGGAAACAACCTGAATGCCCAAGAACAGAAGACTGGCTAAAGAAACTATGATGGAGGCTGAACTGATAATCCAGCGGGTAGGGCGTTTGCCTTGCATGTAGGCAGCCTATGCCGGCCCTGGTTCAATCCCGACATCGCATATGGTCCCCTGAGCACCGCCAGAAGTAATTCCTGAGTGCAGAGCCAGAAGAAACCCCTGAGCATTGCCAGGTGTGACCAAAAAAGCAAAAAAAAAAGAAAGAAAGAAAGAAAGAGAAGGAAGGAAGGAAGGAAGGAAGGAAGGAAGGAAGGAAGGAAGGAAGGAAGGAAGGAAGGAAGGAAGGAAGGAAGAAGGAAGGAAGGAAGGAAAGGAAGGAAGGAAGGAAGGAAGGAAGGAAGGAAGGAAGGAAGGAAAGAAAGAAAGAAAGAAAGAAAGAAAGAAAGAAAGAAAGAAAGAAAGAAAGAAAGAAAGAAAGAAAGAAAGAAAGAAAGAAAGAAAGAAAGAAAGAAAGAAAGAAAGAAAGAAAGAAAGAAAGAAAGAAAGAAAGGAAGGAAGGAAGGAAGGAAGGAAGGAAGGAAGGAAGGAAGGAAGGAAGGAAGGAAGGAAGGAAGGGAAGGAAGGAAGGAAGGAAGGAAGGAAGGAAGGAAGGAAGGAAGGAAGGAAGGAAGGAAGGAAAGAAAGAAAGAAAGAAAGAAAGAAAGAAAGAAAAGAAAGAAAGAAAGAAAGAAAGAAAGAAAGAAAGAAAGAAAGAAAGAAAGAAAGAAAGAAAGAAAGAAAGAAAGAAAGAAAGAAAGAAAGAAAGAAAGAAAAGAAAGAAAGAAAGAAAGAAAGAAAGAAAGAAAGAAAGAAAGAAAGAAACTATGGTACTCTACACAATGGAATACTATGCAGCTTTCAGGAAAAAAAAGTCATGAAATTTGCCTACAAATGGATGGACATGGAGATCATGATACTTAGTGAAATCAGAAGGAAAAGGACAGATATAGAATGACTGCATTCATCTGTGGGATATAAATATATACCAGTGTTCTGTTAATTGTTGGAAATAATGACACCAGACTAGAACTGAGAATTGAGTCTTGGCAAAGGGATGATAAATGTATGTAGGGCAAGCCACAATGTGTAAGAGAAGGGAGAGAAAGAGAAGAGAGAGAGAGAGAGAGAGAGAGAGAGAAGAGGAAAAGTGCCAGTCTGGGGGAGGGAGGAGGGAATCTGGAAACATTGGTGGAGGGAAATGTGCACTGGTGAAGGGATGGGTGCTGGAACATTGCATGTCTGAAACCCAATCATAAACAGCTTTATAAATATCTATCTCATGGTGTTATAATAAAAAATAGTTAATTTAAAACTAAAAAAGTAAAAAAGAAGAATATGTGGCCATATATAACATAAAAAATATTAGAAAAGTGCGTAGATTTTCAAAAGGTGCCATGAGAGACTTGTAAATATTGAAATATCAGCTTGAAAATCAGAAGAATTATGGAGCTCGAGAAAAGTCATCCGTTTTATATATATATGACTTTTATAAATATTTATATATAATTTCTATATTAAATATAAGTCATTTATGTATATACATGACTTTATATATAAAGTCATCAATTTTATATATATATATATATATAAAATGAATGACTTTTTTTCATTATATATATAAATTTTTATATATAAATGACAGGGACAACCGTTGTGACATTTGTGCCACACACTTGAACCAGCTGAAGCAGGAGGCCATTCAGATGGTGCTAACCTTGGAGCAGGCAGCAGGTAGCGAGCACTACGATGCATCACCCGGCTCCCCACCACCGCTCTCCAGCATCCCTGCCCTGGTGGGCTCCCGGCATGCGGCAGGGTTCCCACAGCCTAGGGACTGGGCCTTTGTGCCTGCCTCCTATGCCGCCTCCACCTACACAGGTTTTATCACCAACAAGTACAGCAGCAAACCCAGTAGCCTTGGGGTCAGCAATGGGGCAGAGAAGAAGAGCGGGTCCCGACCCACCATGCGAAGGTCAGCCTGCAGATGGCCACCAGTCCCAGCAATGGAAACATCCTCAACTCTGTGGCCATCCAAGCTCACCAGTATGTAGATGGTACCTGGTCTCTGTCAAGAACCAATGGGGTCACCCTGTACCCATACCAGGGACCACTTCATAAAGAAAAGCAAGTACAGCTGACTACTGGTCAGCAGTGGTGGATTCTCCTTCATAGTCTTTGGCTGGAGAAAAATTAAGTAAAGGAGGAAAGAGATAAATGGCAAGCCAAGAGTGGGAGGAATGTGTCACAGCCCAGAACCCATATATAGGTGGAGAAGAACATCTCAAGTGCCAGAGGGAACCTTTGTGAATACACAGAGAAATGATTGAAAATTAACCTACATCAAAGGTCATGTGACTAATAACAGCCTCCTCCTCTGGACTTAAAAAACTTATGTTGCAAGTCAGTTTTTGTTTTCATAATGATAGGAATAGATGGGAACAGCATTTCTGGATTTGCTATCTGGAAATAAGTTTACATTGAGCTGTAATCTGAATGGGGTTGTGGGGGTCATTTTCTACTCTCCAGGTTGATAATTTGGGTCAATAGGTAGAACGATTGTATTTTTAATTTTCTTCTTCAGAAATATTTCCATGTCCTAGAAATAGTAGATGATGTGCTACCTTGTCTGTGGCTCTGCTTTGTCCTCCCTGCTTTTGTAGTCAGGCGGGGATGGAGAGTTGGTGAGAATGTTGGAGGCTCTGCAGCCCAGGTGGGAATGTGAGTCTCGGAAGCCTAGGTGCGAATGTTGGAACCTCTCCAGCCCAGGTGCGAATGTTGGAATCTGTCAAGCCCAGGCATGAACCTACTACGTTTTCCTCCTGCTGCCTCTTGCAGGTCAGGGGGCAGCAGAGGGCAAATCTAGCATTGCTGCTGCAGGTGAGGGCATAGGATCAGCCAGGGATAAGATGGTAACACTCCACAGTTACCTCTTGTTTTAGACAGCTTCCCATGTCCTCACCTGTTGTGATTTTTCTAAGACAACATTTTTTATCATGAGCATTGTTTTTTTTTGTTCCTTTGTTCTGGACCACACCCAGCAGTGCTCAGTGCTTATCCTCCCTCTGGACTCAGGGATCACTCCTGGTGGAACACTGAAGATCATTTGAGGCACTGGAGACCAAACCCAGGTCATCCCTGTGCAAGGCAACAGTCTTCCCTCCATATTTTCTCTCTAGCCAATGGTCATCATTTTTTGCAGTTTTAAAATCCAGTTACATATGGGGGATATGGCAGAGCCTGGCAAGCTACCCGTGTTGTATTTGATATGACAAATACCAGTAACAATTATAGACCTCATTCCGGAATGGATTGTGGCTCTTTATGTTCCTGGAGCAAGCAGATGCCCTTGGGCTCTACTAGCATGTGACAGGACATATGGAGATGTTACTGGGGCCCGCTCGAGCAAATCGATGAACAACGGGAAGACAGTGATACAGTGATACAGTGATATATAAATTTTTAAATAGAAAAGTCAAGTATTTGGACCATCACAATGCAGGTAGAATTTATTTGGATATAAAATAGATCTGGGGGAATATTTTGGTGTGATTAGAAATGACAAGAATATGCTCTTGGGAACTTAGTATTGAATCCCCAAGTAGAAGTAGGGTACATTTACAGTACACAGGTTCTTTTAATAAATGAGATGGAATAGATGGTCTTCATTACCCTTTCCAAGTCTGTTATTTGACAGTATCCTTAACATAAAGTTTAATTCAAAACGGAAGTGCTGAGAACAGGGTGATAACTTAAGGACTGAAGCTCATGTCTGGCATGCAGTGGACTCTGAGGTCTAACCCTGACACTCCCCACCCGCAAGCACCACCAGGAATCACTGTATCAATGTATCACTGTCTTCCCGTTGTTCATTGATTTGTTCGAGTGGGCACTAGTAACATCTCCATTAGTCCTGTCACAAGCAAGTACAACCCAAGGGCATCTACTTGCTACAGGGACAGGAGGAGCCCCAAACCATTCTTCAGGTTATGGAAGTGGGGTCCATAATAGTTACTAGTCTTTGGCATAAAAAAGTAAATAAAACACGGTAGCTTGCCAGGCTTTACCGTGTAGGTGGTATAGTCTCAGTAGAAGGCTCTCAACCCAAGCATTTATTGATGCAACTTAAAGGGAGAAGATCAGGTTTTTCTCTTGGATGGAGCTCTGAGGAACTATGGAGTCTGGATGTTGAGAATGACATCCAGACTAACTGCATGATGTGTGGTTTGCTCTGGCTTCTTGCCAGGCTTACTGGTATCAGTTAAAACATGTCTATAACTGTTTACTATATATAAATATGAAAGAAATTGGGAAGAACCTTATGCAAAATTCAGTATCCTATAAAAATATCGGCCGCTCGCCAAGGGACATGTGGGTCTGGCGTGGGTGGGTCTCTCTCTTCGGGGCAACTGGCATGGAGGCGGGAGGAAAGGGCAGGGCCCCAAAACTCCACTCCGTGCCCAGCCAGCATGGTCTCTCCCCCGCTCATGAGAGCAAACCCTTGGAGCAATGTTGGACTTGGCCAGGGGATGCCGAGCCCCTTACCGGGAGGTCAGCTCCATGGGTTGCTTCCACATGGGGCCGGCCGAGCAGCACGGCTCCCCAAGGCCACGCCACCATCACCAGGTATGGACCCAATTACCCTCAATACTGGGGATGAAGCAGAACTATATCAAGGCCTAACACTGAGCCCTCAAGCATGTGTGACTAGGCCCATTGTTCCAGGAATGTCTCCCAAGACCCCTGAGTGCTGCTTGGTAGACTACCCCCGTGTAAATAAATGCAAAAAAGTACTGCAAGTCCCTTGAAAAAAAAATGTAAGCTTCTCCCATGCCATTTTAGTACTCTGTCACAAGCAGAAGTATCTAACTGCATAAATGCTAATACACAGATTATATTTTCCAATGGATTCCAACTTTTTTAAGGTTTGACAATCAAATGAGAAATGTAGCTATAAATTTGTAAGTCCAGTTCAAAGCTCTTGAGGGGCCTGGGGAGATAGCTCAGCTTTAAGGTGCTTGCCTTGCAAGCAACCATCCTGGGTTCAATCCCTTCAATCCTTGGCATCACATAGGCACCTTAGTATGCTAGAAGTGATCCCTGAGCATAGAGCCAGGAGGATTGCTGGGCTTTATGCTCTATTATGTCTCCACTGCCAGGTACAGTCCAAAAGCTAAAACAAAACAAAACTTTAAAGTACTTGATCCTCAAAACCAAATCTAAACTTAAGATTTTTATTTTCCAAATGTTTAACTTAAATGCATCAACAATATATTCAAAGGTGGTATGTTCACAGGCTTCAAGATCTGGAACTTGAGGTTGACAGCCTGCATTGGATTCATACCGTATGCTGCCTACCCTACAAGTCTCTATCTGTGCTTTAGTCTATTACTTCCAAGGTAAAATAATAAATACAAACTCTAAGAAATCATGAGAATTTGTGAAATTTGGTGTTGAACAAAAATGACTTTAACCCAGATAAAATCTCTGGCAGGCAGATAGGAAGGGATCCCTAATAATGTAATTTGGAGAAATAATAATAAAACTTAAGAAGGAATAGCCCAACACTAGGTGGCCCAGGGTATGAAGACCACATTACTTTGACATGCAAATCCTGACTCTTTGAAGAGGAGAAACTGAGTTGTAGAAATCCTTGGTGCCACCCAGAGCAGGGTGAACCTATTAGAAATAGAGGGGCAGTCTATGAGATTATATATTTTTTTAAAAAGCAATAGTGCAAAGGATAAGATTATGAAAAAATCATCAGCAGTGCAAGGCTTTCCCTATAACACTATTCTGATTAATTTCCACGTGTGCAGAGAACTCTAGGAAAAGAAACCATTAGGAGCAATTGTATAAAACATCCTCCCCAAAAGGGATTCATGGCTTGCGTTCCCAAGCCTGTGTTCTTTCAAAATGATTCACGGGCGTCCTCTTGTGGCCAATCATGAGATTTTATTGTCGCTAATTTTTCTAAAACACAACTGCTTAACAGACTTGCTAAGACTTGTCTGCTTAACAGACAAGTCAATACCTTCTTTGCGTCAGGCTCTGTGAAAAACATAAAAGGGAATGTATCTATCTTATTTTAATTTCTCAAACGATAAGCTTTAAAACAATCTCACCACACTGTGCTAACAATTGTCAAAGGTACTAATACCAACCTAGAACTGAGCATTAAATACAGACAAAAAGATACACATGACAACCCTTTTTTTTTTGTATTTAACATTTTATTATACCACCGTGAGATATACAATTACAACGTTGTTCACGCTTGGGGGTTTCGGTCACATAGTGTTCCAGCACCCCGCCCTCCACCAGTGCCCCTCAGCCACCACCCATGTCCCCAATTCCCCCCCCCTCCCACATCCCGCCTAAATAGCAGGTTCTTTATCTCCCTCTCCTCTCCCTCTCTCTCTCCTCCTTCTCCCACACATTGTGGGGTTGCACTACGATACACTTAGAAGCCATCACTTGCATTTTTTTGTCTGTATTTAATGCTCAGTTCTATGTTAGTATCAGAACTTTAGACATTTATTCACTCATGTTCCCTTCTCTATCTAAACCAACCTCTGACTCCCACACGCTATGTGGTAATTTCCACTTTTGGTAAGATCACCTAGTATATTTATGTCATGTAAATAAATGCAGTCATTCTATGTCTCTCTCTCTTTCCTTCTGACTAATTTCACTCAACATGATTCTTTCCATATCCATCCATTTATAGCAAAATTTCATAACTTCATTTTTTCTGACAGCTGCATAGTATTCCATTGTGTAGATGTACCACAGTTTCTTTATCCAGTCCTCAGTTCTCGGGCATACTGGTTGTTTCCAGGTTTTGGCTATTGTGAACAGTGCTGCTATGAAAATAAAAGTGTGGATTGTGTTTCCGCTGTGCGTTTTTGGCTTTCCAGGGTATATTCCCAGGAGCGGTATGGCTGGGTCAAAGGGGAGCTCAATTTCTAGTCTTAGGAGGAATGTCCATATTGTTTTCCAGAAAGGTTGTACAAGTCGACATTCCACCAACAGTGTATGAGAGTCCCCTTTTCCCCACATCAACGCCAGCACTTGTTGCTTTTACCCTTTTGGATATGGGCCATTCTCTGTGGTGTGAGGTGATATCTCATTGTTGTTTTGATTTGCATCTCTCTGATGATTAGTGATGATGAGCATTTTTTCATATGCCTTTTAGCCATTCGGATTTCTTCCTTGTCAAAGTTTCTGTTCATCTCCCTCTCCCCATTTTCTAATGGGGTTGTTTTTTTTCTTATATAGCTGTACCAGTGCCTGATATATCCTGGATATTAACCCCTTATCAGATGGGTATTGGGTGAATATTCTTTCCCATTCTGTGGACTGTCTTTCTATCTTGGTCACTGTTTCTTTCGAGGTGCAGAAGCTCTTCAGTTTCATGTAGTCCCATATATTTATATTTTCTTCTAGTTGCTTTGTTAATGGTGTTTCACCTTTGAAGATGTCTTTAGCATCGATGTCGTGGAGGGTTTTTCCTATATTTTCTTCAACGTACTTTATGGATTCAGGTCTGACATTGAGATCTTTAATCCATTTTGAACTGATTTTTGTGCAAGGTGTTAGACACAGGTCCAAATTCATTTTTTACATGTAGCTGTCCAGTTTTCCCAGCACCACTTGTTGAAGAGGCTTTCCTTACTCCAGTCTGGACTCTTTGCACCTTTATCAAAGATTAACTGATCATGCCTTTGAGGGTGGGTGTCAGGATACTAAACTCTATTCCATAGGTGCACCGGTCTGTTTTTATTCCAGTACCACGCTGTTTTAATTACTGCTGCTTTGTAGTACAGTTTGAGGTTGGGAAAGGTGATGCCTCCCATCTTCTTCTTCCCAAGGATTGCTTTAGCTATCCGTGGGGGCTTATTATTCCATACGAATTTCAGAAGTGTTTGGTCAATTTCTTTAAAGAAT